>OX328132.1:70538349-70777968 GCA_946811695.1 Gonocerus acuteangulatus | reverse complement strand
ATATATATATATATATATATTCGAGAGTTAATCCTCTCGTAGAAATTTAATTCTGCCATCTTATTGTGCAAAAAAATAATAATAATAAAAAATAAAAATAATAAAACTATATGGTATCAAACAAAGTTTCGTTTTGCCCAAAATAGATTCCGAGTCAATGAAAAAACAAAATAGGTATGTTCAATTTGAAAAAAATAGATTCCGGCCTAACGGAACGGAAGTTGATTTCCGGTCAACTTTTAGAAAACATCCTATTTACTTACAATGACATCATCATGTTTTAGAAAAAGAATTTCTGGCACATTTGTATGGCATATATTTGTGTGTTAAAACAAATATGTTTTACATGTTTGGCATATGTTTGTAAGGTAAATTATTCTGTGATTTTTTTAATACTCGTCAGAAACATTCCTTCAGAAACAGACCTTCACTAGCTCAATCTTATAGATGAAATTCTTGCATTCCGGTTGGGTTGAAGAGCATGTTGCTGAAAAGTCTCTAAGGGAGAGGCTGTGCTAATAGTCGGCGAAGAGAAACTGAGAGTTTCGAGTCGGGTCGGGAGGCGAAGCGAGGAGACTTTGGCTGATTAGTGGAGCGGCTCACGTAGCCACGAGCTTCCCAGCGTCACTTTCACGGGCGTGATTCGGAACTTACTACCTACTCACTCCGCCCTCTCACATACTCCTCGAGACCTCATAATCTGCTGGGGGTCCGTATCTCATCCAATACCCCTTGCTAGCTCTCCTTCTGTACCCGAATGGCTCAATCCTCTGAACCTGTCTTTATATTCCTCAGGAAAAGACGGCCCTTCCATCTTCTCTGAAGTATTCATCTGTTATACTAGTAGGCATTAGTTCGCGTAGTTCAAGAATATAAATATCTGGCCAAATCTCAACTTTGGCTCCTTAGAAAGTCATATTTTTTCTCATAAATGAAATTAAAGAGTAATTCATACGTAAATATATACATACTAACTGATCTGTAGGCTAGGCATATCTATAGGCATGTGGGTGTACAAGTAGTGTAATTCTTGAAGGTATTGCGTCAGAAACAGAACAATAAAAGAACTGTATTAGGTGACAGAAATAAGTCGAATCCCGTCGGATTAAGTGGTTCGGGCACGTGTGTCGAATGGAGGATGACAGAGAACGGAAGAAAGTTTTAGAATCTCGATCCTCTGGGAATAGACCGCGAGAACGGCACAGAAACATTTACCAGGAAAATGTCCAGAGGATTGGAAGGAAAAGAAGAATATCCCTCCAGCAGATAAAGCATGAAGGAGTCGGGTGTGCTGATTAGAAACTTCCACGTTTCACAACACAGAGGTGTCGTAAATACGATGTTTCAAATTTATTACATGTGTATGTGTGTGTGTGTGTGTGTGTGTGTGTGTGTGTGTGTGTGTGTGTCTGTTAGTGCTCTACCACAGATTTGTTTTGTCAATCAACTTTGAGGTTGTGACCGCCCAGCCGTTTCTTTGCAATTTAAGAACAGACATTCTTCGGTCATTCAAGATCTTAGCCTTTTGTTTCTTTGATAATTCAGTGTTTTACTTTGACGGGATATAAACAAACGAAGAACCCTTTGAACGCTCAATTTCTCGTTTTAAAATAGAGTCATTTGTGTGGATAAATAACTAATCCTTATTAAAAGAGAGAGAATTGAATATCAAATAATATTTTATTTTTCATTTAACTTAATATCAGCACTGATATCGTTGAAATTGAACATTCAAAACCTGATTAGACTTGACATCTCAACAAAAAAAAATCAGACTGACACCTTCAAAACGTAAATTTATCTTTATGCAACAATGTGATTAATTGAATTTTTTTTTCTTTATATAGGTGCTTCTACTGCTAGGGTCATTAGCACCTTTAAAAATTGTTTTATTTTTAACATATGATGAAACATTTTTAACAACATCCTGGTATTCCAAGATGTTATTTTGGTTTATTACATTACCTAACTCATATTTAATCTAAAACTAAATTAGAACTAAAACTAATGTATGTACAAGTTTTCTTAGATCCTTTTAACATATGCCGGATCTAACCGATTAATTGAAATAATATGATTTTTGAATGATTTGAAAATAGATTTTGATTTTTTCAACGTCTAATCAGGATTTCAATGTTTAATTTCAATGATATCAGTGCTGATATTAAGTTAGAGGACAAATATAATATTTTATTTCATGTTTAATTGTTAAAGATCGTGAATTATTTACACTCAATTTCACTCACAGACATCTTCAAAACGTTAGTCTAATTAGGGTTTGAATGTTTAATTTCAACCATACCAGTGCTGATATTGAGTTAGATGAAAAATAAAATATTATTTTATGTTCAATTGTAAATTATTTCCACGTAATTTTATAAACAGGGGAAACAATAAACAAAAATCTAGCCAGACAAAGTTGTTCTAAATTTTAATAGCTTTCATTTAAAAAAAAGTTCCTTGAAATCGGTTAAGATTTAGAAACTGTAGCCTTAATTGAAACACGAAATGTGGCTTGGCCTCACTGTGCGGCGCCGCATAGCTGCCGGCCGGTGATTCTGCCAGTTCATGCGGGTTTACTCTTCATCTTCATCTCATTAGGAGTAGTTATAGTTAGAAGCCATGATGATCCTCAGCCTCTTTCAAGTGATGTAATTGTTTTCTGATATCTGATTATCTTAAATATATATTGAAATATAGCGCAGTATAATTATCAATCTAATCGGTATTTAATATTCTGGGATTTTAGTAATTGTTTCTAATTTAGATTAATATTATATTATCAATGTTTTTAGCAAATTGATTTATGTTGTCGCATGGACTCCTATGTTCTCTGAGGGAAGAGGCTTTTTCCAAAGAGGAAGTTACTAAAGCTTGTTATTATTTTGGGGTGGGGTATCTCAGGTTCCCTCGAAGGCATTTTTAGCGGGTAATATTTCCAACCAAATAAATTTATTTATTCTTTTTCAAACCTTTTTTTCTCAATAGGGAGAAAACTCGTGCTGCTTGGAGACTTTTTTTATTATGGGAATTTAAACAATTTTCGTCTAGTTTTATGGTCCATGCTACTTCAGGGGTAATACTACATTGTGTGATGAAAATTAAAGCCATGTTGCCTAATTTATGAATCACAAATGTATTAATATTTTTTAAGTTTTTATGTCTTAAGTTTTATATGGGATGAAGTTGGGAGGCCTTGAGCACAAAACCTTCATATTGTATCATATTACGAGATGTGTCCAAATACAGAATGTAATAACCAATGAAGAAAAAATAAAAATTATATCAAGAGTCTTAATTTTTTTGTTAATTATGCGACTATCTGGTTTATTGTTCTGAACAGTTCGGACCGCAATCACAACTTTCGATTTTAATTAGATTTTATCCTTTTCTCAAAGTCTTTGTGTTATATTCCATGATGGTGAACTTTTTGCCAAACCTTAATGATGTAGTTATCTTGGCCTTATTGTTGTTTCTCTGAATTATTATTATTTTTGAATACCTGCGAGTTGCAGTCATTGCCGGAGATGTATATTAGAAATTAGGAATAGTGAGTAGATTGTTAGCCTATCTTGGTCTTGGAACGTGCTACAGTGTACTTCTAAGTTATAATCAGATATTCAATGCTGGAAGGTTCTCTCAAGCCCCTAGGCCGCCCAGGAATTTACTTCCCTCAGCTTACAGCCTAATCTCTGCTGGCGGTATCTCATTTGTAATTTGTCTCAGCCATCCTAAACCGTATGAGCATCAAAACAAAATTTTGAACAGTTAACTCATATCTGTTATTAATTTATGCGTTGGAAAAACGACACTCCATCAGTTCTAGGAGTATACCGTGTCCAAAACTACACGTAGAGCCCTATTGTTTTCAACACCCGATGATGCCTTATAGGTATGAGGTAAACTCTAAAAGTAACACTCGTTTGGTACAAGAAGTGGGCTGTTTAGGTCAATAATTTCAGACAGAACACGCCTTTTTTCTTTTTTGTATGTTTAACGACGCATCAACACTTGTCCTATTAATGCCCATGCCTTTTGTTTTGGATTCTGAGTTAAAAAAAAACAAAAACAACAACACAAAACTCTTCTTTCAAAAATCTTAAATCGGAAGTTGGTAATTAAAGTGAGTATTTGCACGTTTATCATAAAATCGATTTCTGAGTAGAAATTACTCTGTTTGATTCAAACCCGTGCCCGTAGGATTTGTAGCATGCAGACCGGACAATTATAGTAAAAAAGTGAATTTTACTTTACTTCCGGTCTGCATGATCCAGTTCCGTTGGGCAGGGAAATGAAAGATATTGTTATATGAATCAAACATACACAATTTTAAATTTTAAATCTGATTTTTATATCAACTCGGAAATAAAGATACAAAATTACGATTTGAGAAAATATAAAGAAGAATATATAATCCACATATATCAATGCAGAATCCGCATTTTTGGACGAAGTGGTTGTACTGTTATAACTCACTTCTGGTAACATACGGAAGGTAATTTTACGACTAACCTTTAGAACATACACTCAATTTAAAAACATTCTTGATTTTTGCGCCTCACGATGCTTCATCTATGGGAAACATCTGTGAGGAATAATAATGGCATAAAAAAATCGAGTATATCTGGCATGATTTTTAATATAAATTTGGTCACTAAGCAGTTAATATCGTTATTGAAAAACTTATCCGGCGTAGTCCGGAAATATCTGCCATATGCTGGATTGCTTCCAGGAAAATAATTTCTATCGAAATTTGCAAAGGCTTACCCGTGCTCACCTATCATTTACACCGATTTCTGAACGGTTTTCAAGATAATTTACAAAATACCTAATGTCTGTTGCTAACTTCATTATCTAATTATCCTAGGGGCATAACCGCCATATGCCATATTCCATTATATTCAATTCAATAGATATTCAATTCCATATTCCATGGGCTACGTAACCGAGGCTAATTCCATGAAAATACTGCCGGTGTAAGAGCTAACGAGCGTCGTTCGGAACATATAGAAAATTGAGTTTGTTTCGGTGGCCCGAGGCCTTAGAAAGGCAAAATTATTTCATAAGCGATCTGCTTCAAGTTGAATTAACATACCAATCTGAGAATTCTGTAGAACATCCTACATGCTAAGGCTCCCCTCCTACTTGTATATATTAACCAAGGAACAATTCAGTATAATATGTTGTAATTGAAAAGGGACTATGCTTATGCACAGTTAACAATTTTGGAAGTGAAATTGGTTGAGCTCCTGCACAGCCCCCCTACTTGGTTGCAGAGCGCGTTGGACGGGATTGTCTCGTACTTACTCAGTTTGTGAGCTTTCTATGGCAATTTGTTGCTTCGGAGTCATTATGTCGGGAGATGGAGGTTTCGGTGAACCTGTTTTTAGGGCGTTCACTTTCTCTCTCCTTTGCAAGGAAACCCGCTTATGACGTTGACCTTATGATACAATGATGATATATTTATATATGTCTGCTCGCACTTTAGCAGCATCAAAAATGGCCCAATTTTGTGAGAGTTGGTAGCAAAATACATTAATTCAAACGAACGTATAAGTGGTAAGTAACCATTTGAGAGGTAACTAAATTTTCTACAATAACGATACGTGGGTCTCCACGTGGTCTAGTGGCTAACGGCTTGGATTCTCGTGCGGGAGATAGTTTGTTCGAGTTCCACCAGTTTCAGGACTTTTTCCCATGTCAGGGCCCGTTGAGGAAATTCCCGGCTGCACCATCGATGTGGATAACGATACTTTTTGTTACAGGAATCGGTGTATAAAAGTAGAAAGTGTAAATATCGTTCCTTTTAACAGGGTTTATCTTTGTTTCTCTCATTTCTTAATTTTTTTTTTTTTTTATATATATTTAAATTTCAGTAGACAAGAAAATTATACCGGGAGTATCGCATGCTTTCGACCTCATGTTTTAATCTGGTTTTGTTCCAGACATATGCTATTCTAGAGTTTCTCTAGAAAACAAAAAAACGTGTTTTGTTTTTTTTTTACGCATTATGTTTCAACTTTACATTACTTTTTTGGTATTAGAATTTCTTCTGAAAATATTTTCAAATTTTCTTTAAGGCTAAACCACTTGCAATGTTCACAAGTGTCTTTTTCAAACCACATTAACAAAGTTGATATTGATAACAAATTCTATCGATACATTTTGGAAAATTACTGCTCTTCCAAAAAAACAAAAAAAAAAAAAAAAAAAAATCTGCAAACTGTCGAAACTCAAAAAATTTGTAAACTTTAATTACCTTTCCATTGGTACAATTTGTAGCTTTGTTCTTGTCATAAGAGCGTGCCACCTAGAAACAGGTTCTTTGACAAATATTAGTAAACGCCTCAAAAAAAAAGAGGGGCAGACACTGTAGAGGTATCTTATTCTTGACCATGCGGCAAACTTGGGAGATAGTGTAGTCAGTACTATGCTCTGGACGCCTTATGGTTCCCTTTAATTAATTAATTAAAGGCTGGGTGAGCCTAGGGAGGATCTGGGAACCCAGATCCGACTCTCAAACGACGACCTAGAAAATAAAAATTTGTAGTGCGTGCTCGGTTTTTTTGGACCTGGGTCCTCCTGTTCATTATTCGAGTGCTCTACCACTGAGCTAACCTCGCCCCCAAACGCGGCAAGTGCAAGTGAAAGTTCAATTTTTTTTTTATCATTATGTTGCTAGTTAAAGTATTTTTTTTTTATCATTACGTTATATATATCCTACATTAGTACATTTGACAAATAAAAAACTCATTTATTAAAATAATATTTTTATTGAACTACTGTAACCATCTCTACCCAGATTACTACATTTGAAAATCTGTTATTGTAGGTCGTAAGAATTGGAAAGAAACTTATAGCTGGCGCTCATAACCACAATAGTCAATGCACACAAATTAAAAAAAAAACAACAACAAAAAAAACTCTATCAAGTCGGTCATTCTTTACTCGGGGAAAGAAATAAAGAATGCATAACTACTCCTGTCTCCGATGTCCTCACATTGCTTGGGGTCAAGAAAGGATGTCCATAATTGATTAGAGAAGTACAACTTGGGCGAAACTTAGCTGACCCCCAGTCACCGAAACTGAACAACAACTTGAACTTTTTGGAGCTCTTTTATTTTCCTCTCTAGGAAGGCGCTTCTCTCCCTTGCATGAGAGTCACCATCATAGCATGTTTACATATAGATAAATTATTTGTATATTTTGTTTTACTAAAATACTCTTAATACTACTAAAAATTATTGTTAATAGAATGTTTATTTTTTTATTTGAAATAATTTGACCGAAGGGATGGGATTAGCGATAGAAAGGCGTAATTAACTTTAATTATTCAATAAATCAGCAAGAAATATGTTTGAAGGAGAACTAACAAACTTTAGACTCTGTTTTGTTGCAGATTACCAATTGCGATTTGCATTTCAATCAGTGTTATAGGAGATAGCTGAAACCTGGCGTGCCATGCTACACCTACTTTCTGCATTCAGAAAAGCAAGAATAAATTAGAAAGGAAATAAGTAATATTAAAATCTAATAACGGAAATTTGTAACTGTTCGGGTTCACAGTTTGAACCCATGGCCTCCGAACTGTAAGTCCTAGACGATTTTGACATAAACTATGGCACTCCCTGGATCAAGACCTACCTGTGTGCCAAGTTTAGTCAAAATCGGTCGAACGGAATGGATTTGTATAAGTAACAAACAGACAGTGAGACAGCTGATAGAAGATTTTCACCTCACCTAGTGCACTCCCCGGATCAAGACCTACCTCTGTGCAATGTTTGGTCAAACGGTGTGGATTTGTATAAGGAACAAACAGACAGACAAACATCTGATAGACGGTTTGAACCTAGCTTACGACACTCCCCGTATCAAGACCTACCCTTGTGTCAAGTTTCGTCAAAATCGCTCAAACAGACAGACAGACAAACATATATGGTTTTTCAATCATTCTCGGGGTAGAATGGCTAACATACGGGACTATAATGTTGGAGTTGTGGGTTCTAATCCCACTTGTGGCAGGTTGACATTTCTGCGATGGCTTCACTGAAAACTTTACTGCTACAGCATGGATAGTAGATTGCTCGCCACTAATGACCTAGATGCAGGCGTGTAGAAAAAGAAGTTAACGAACAGGTCTTGAGTATCCTTATTGATGGTTTACATGAATGCAAAGTGTATTTGATATTTGTGATATCGTTTTTTTTAGCGAGGCCGAAGCGATAGGGCCGGGACGAGATAGCTTTTTGCAACCCTTATATCCTACCTCTTCTCCTCCTCCTCAAAAATATCGAGTACAAGAACACCTGACCTGTGATTACCGGTGATAATAATTTTTATGAACGCCCAAATTGTCGTGGAATCTGGAACTATTCAACTTCAAATTTTGATATTTCCACGATTTAAATAGAGGATAGGCTGATATCTAGGGGGTCTGAAAGGGTTGTGAATCAGATACACGCGACGAGTTGGGCCGCTCCCAAAGTTAAGCACGTCCTCTCACCCGAGATAGCGAAGGGGCAATAGGCCTCATTCTCTACACTAACAATTCTACAATATCAACCTGTGCCGCAACAAGATTCGCCGGCGTATCTCCAGGCATTTATTTTTCAGTACACGCTAACCGATACTGTCCACTACATTTTACGGAATTTATTTGGGAGTGGACTGGTCTTAACATGTTTGCGTACAAAAAAAAAATGAAATAAGTTCTAGCATATGTAGAAAGGTATTGGTTAGCTTCATCAATTGACAGGTAACTAAATTTACGCTAAACTGAACTCTGGCCCAGAGATCTGCTGCATTGGCATGTAGGTGATGTGCATTGGCATGTAAGTGATATGCGAATCTCGAAGTGTTAGCAATGGCTTTACTTCAAGTGAGGCAATGAGGTCCCTCGGGCTTATGTTATTTGTCGGATCAGAAGGGAGCTTGGTTAGGCACCATACAAGCCCCCTCCCAAAATTTTATGTGGCCAAGAATGTAATTCTCAATTAATAAGTTTGTCAGAAAAAAACTGAACTCAATGCCGGAGTACACTCTTGTGCTTATGATGTCTTTTACGTGGAAGCTATGAAAGCTGAGTACATTATTCACGAAGGGCAAGCAGGAATAGCCACGTTGAAAACATCGGTTCTCGTTGTAATATCACCGAACTTAGCCATTGTCCTTTGGCCAGTATCGGAATTGGTGACCGTCCACTTTCAGTTCAACCTTGTCGCATACGCCATCTTCAATACTTCCACCAATTATAAATATGACGTGACCCTTGTTGCAGATGATTCGCCTTAGGGTCCAATTCCTGCCTGCAGTAGGTTGAGTTTATTCCTATCAGGACTCGCCGAAATAACACCTTGCTGCATCAAGGACGTTTAGGAAGGTTGGCAAATGGCGCTAATGGTTTGGATGCCGAAGCGCCTAAATAAAAAGTGCTGTTTAGAAACTCATAGTCTTTCCATAGCTCGAAATAAAAAAAAAAAATATATAAAATATATTTACTTATAAGAATAGTCGCTAAGGTGACGCACTTTCGGTGAGAAGAGATTTAAAAAATGTAATATCGTATTATTATTCATTCGTATAAGACGACAAAATGTGAAACCGAACTTCTCCAAATTATAAACTTTCCAATAACCTTTACACATCGCTTGAAAGCTTGTTAGTACTGCCGTATTCACAACAATCAAGAAATATCGGGTCTTTTTTAGAACAGGCCCACCAGTTTTGTAGTAGCTTTTACTGTACCTACATAATATAATCGAACAAATATTATTTACAAACGCTCATAAACATGAAAAATATTTTTCATTTATATACAAAATGCAAAGTTGCAGATAGTGCACGATTAATCTACGTAAATAGTGGGATACTCCCAGCAGTGGTAATGTGCAAAAAAGTACATGAGATGAAATGTTATTATAAAAGAGAAAATTGTTCGATTAGATTGCGTAGCTACCTTAGGTAACAGTTACAAAAAAATCACTGGCGGGGCTGTTAAAAAAAATACCCAAAATACCAAAATTTGGAGGATATGAAGACAAGTTTCAGGTACTGAGATTCTAAAATACAAGTCAAGCTAGCAGACGCAATGTTTAAGCTTTAAAATGGGCTTCATATGACTGTGTAGCGGAAAACTTAGTGGACACTGGCGCATTAGTAGCAGCCAGTAGTCAAAGCTCGCATAGGCTCTCTCAAAGGTAACCGAGATAAAATACCTTACTTTACTTGTGTTTCTTAGGAAATCACCCGAACCTAATGTAATGCCCACTTATTTTTCTCCCCTTAAGCATGCAATTTTTCGGACTTTTGTTTGCTGACGAAATTTCCATCTTCTATTGTCAGAAACCTGAAACAATATCTATAAATATGCACAGACTAACCTGTATAAATTACGTCTAGTTTTTTTTTTATTATCTAACGCTGTTGCTGTTATTCGCCATTAAACCTCAAATTCGGTAGTTGCTGCCCGGTTGTCAGTCTAATGATATGCAGTGATGTTTTGCTTTTTTTATTCATATTACTCACAGGACTGATAAGAAATGGAACAGAGGGGGTAGGAGATTGATCATGTCATGACAAGTCGTCAATTTGTTTCTCTATAAATTCAGGTTTCCCTGCTGAATACTGATTTTTTGTTTTAGTTTTTACAAAATACATTTTTTTCTACATTTTGGTGATTTTATTTAACCCCGCCCCTTATATTTTGCAAGGAAACTACGTGGGGCCTCTCCGTGGTCTAGTGGCTATCGCCTTGGATTTTCATGTGTGAGATGGTGGGTTCGTGTCAGAGCCCGTTGAGACAATTCCCTGCTACACCTTGGATATCTGCGCTAATGGCCCAGATGTCGGTGCGCCGTAAAAAACATAAAAAAAAGAACACTATATGATAGACAATAATCTTCTATTTTTTTGAGAAATAATAAGCAGTTAATTTAAAATCTGTGCACTATTAAAGTGCATTAATAAAGCGTGCTCACAAAATAAATAATAATATACACAGAAATTAATTGTTACTGTGGCCCACAGTACTCTCACCGATGGCAGTGACGACGGTCTTCACCAACAGATATGACAACAGTATATTTACTGGCGGACCTAACCCCTTAGATTATTTACAGACATTAATTCATAAGACAATGACAAATTTAATGGCAGAAAAAAAAACAATGAAGAGAAATAATAATATAGAACACATAATGACGATAATATTAAACATTTGTAGGGAGCCAATTATTATTGACACTTCCTAATTTGAGATAATTTTTTTCATTTAGTTAGTAACTGGTCACGAGGTCAATTAAGCCATCTTGTAAAACATAATATCAATCAGGAGCATGTACTCACTTCCAATTGCCCACGGTGATAGCCCTTCCAGCCGCAAAACCCAACCACGCTCAATATATTAAAGCGGATTTAATGTTTCATATCATGGATATTAAAAAAAAAGTATATATATATATATAATTCTAATTATACATAAGATAAGAAATGGGTTCGACATTTCGTCATAATATTTGAAGCAATAACACAGGTTTGTAAATAATAATCAGATGCATGGAACCTTTTAGCAGAATTTTATGTTTTTTGTTGCGATGAATCCAAAAATGACCGCCATTTGTGTCCATCATTTGTGTCTGTTTTCTTGCAAAATATGAAGGGTGGGCACATACACAAAAATGTAGAAAGAACACTATCATATATATATATATATATATATATATATATATATATATATCATATATATATATATATATATATATATATATATATATATATCATATCATATATATATATATATATATATATATATATATATATATATATATATACTTTTTATATATGATAGTGTTCTTTCTACATTTTTGTGTATGTGCCCACCCTTCATATTTTGCAAGAAAACAGACACAAATGATGGACACAAATGGCGGTCATTTTTGGATTCATCGCAACAAAAAACATAAAATTCTGCTAAAAGGTTCCATGCATCTGATTATTATTTACAAACCTGTGTTATTGCTTCAAATATTATGACGAAATGTCGAACCCATTTCTTATCTTATGTATAATTAGAATTATATATATATATATACTTTTTTTTTAATATCCATGATATGAAACATTAAATCCGCTTTAATATATTGAGCGTGGTTGGGTTTTGCGGCTGGAAGGGCTATCACCGTGGGCAATTGGAAGTGAGTACATGCTCCTGATTGGGTAGTTTAATATTTAACGGGAGGGGGGCTCCATCCCCAATAGGTAACCCTCCCCCCCCTCTCTACCGTAGCCCTTCATGCTTGGAAATTCTTTCTCAAATTCCTTTTTCCATCTACTTGATTTCGGCCTTAATCCTTTATTTTTTCCCCCATTCTTTCATGATTTTAAGTTTGAAACCGTTCGATGCCAGAAAAACGCGTAAAGGTCTTTTTTTTTAAAATTAAACGTGTTTTTTAATAATAAAATCCATATATTTTTTCTTGAATCGTTCAATATAATTGAAAAAAAATATGGAAAAAAATCAAAATTTGCTAAGTGAACCATGAGCTGGATCATCTGAACAAGTACATCAATAAAAGAGTGATAAATAATAAATCAAAATAAATTATCTTCTTTCACTTAATATTAATTTCTATAACATTGTGTATTTTCTTAATATCAAATTCTGGCATCTGCGCCGTTAAACATTTGATTATAATCAATGTTTAACGGCGCTTAACTTTCACAACTTATATATATATATGTGTGTGTGTGTGTGTGTGTATTGATACTTCTGAATGATGACCCAAAATATATTTTTCACTTTTTTTTATTTCTTTCGATAAAGTAGCTAACCATTCGTTCACCTAATCTTTTATCTGAGATGTTTCGAGCCTTTCTGTTGCACCTCTCCAGGGGCTTTTAAATGCAAAAATATGTTATTGTAAATCTATAAATTTATATTTTTTACCAAAAATAAACAAATTAGCATTTGAACAATAATATTTTATTTTAAAGCCTAATCCTACCATATCAGGAGGTCCTCCCGTCATGTTCTCCAGCTTGGGTCAGGCGTAATACTGACAAGTCATCAGTGGTAATGAATATGGCTGTATTTTATTGATTCTTTCAGTTGTTTTAATGTTATATATTTATTGGTAAAACCTGAAGAGGTGTGACACAAAGGCACGAAACATGTCGGGCAAAAAATAGCAAATCAATGTGAACGAATAGTGTACTGGTTTATCGACCCCCAGGCCTAGAAATAAATGACAAAAAGTGAAATATAAATATATATATATATATATATATATATATATACATGTATACATATATATATATATATATATATATATATATATATATATAAATATATATATATATATATATATATATATATATATATATATATTTTAGGATTCTTCGCTGGGGAGAATTATTGATGTTTATACGGCATTCTCTAGGGGTCGGTTTTTGTGGGTGATATTTCGCAGAAATCACATTCTGCTTCATCAGACCGTTATCCATGCTTTTAACTTTTTTTTGTTTGTTATTTTATAATAATCTTTATCATTTTTATTTATGGCGCTTTACAGAAGTAGATTCTTGTACCGGCGGGTCTCGACATAACCTAGTAGCGGGCTCTGACAATGAAATAAATAGATAATATATAAAAATTATAAGGAGCGAGAAAAAAAAAAATATATATATTTGAAAAAAAGAGAGAGAAAAAGGTAAAAAAAAAAAAATTATATATATTTGAAAAAAAGAGAGAGAAAAAGGTAAAAATATATTACAAAAAAAAAATGTAAATAGCCTGTAAATATATATGTATACTGTATATATTGTATATTATTTATAGTTTATATTGTATCAATTTTGGCAAATAACTGCTTTTACAAACAAAAACGTGCAAGTAAAACTGTAAATACTGTAAATATATATGTATGTTAGTGTGTATAGATAAGTACTATAGGTATAATTAGGCTAAAGACTACAACTTAATAACTATAAGGAATTAGTATATTAATACATACAATTATAGAATGAGCGAAGTAAAGGATTGAGTACCCTTCATTACAATTATTCAGCCAATTTCTTTTGAATTTAGCTATTTATTTTTATTCTTAATGATCTGTAGAACACAAACAAAGGGTGTAAGGACTATACTGTTTATCGCCCTTGTCAAAAACAAATCCTAATCCTATAAGGAGCGAGTCCCCTTCTTAGCGGATTCTCATTAATAAATAAATAGTTAATAGTCATTCTTCCAACATTTTTTCGTTTATAATATTATCCCTCGACAATTGTTAGCTAAACCTCACTGGCAATATCGAAATTCTCAATGCACTAGCAAACAATGAGAAAATAAAAGTATTCTATCTCCACGCAGTGTCGAGACCCGCCGGTAAAAGAATCTACATCTGTAAAGCGCCATATGTAAATATGATAAAGGCTATTAACATCAATATATTATTAACATCAATATATATATATAAATGGCAACTAAAAAACGATTAATTGAATTAAAACATTGTACACACAAGTTTGAAATTTATCTCCATAATAAGATATATATATATATATATATATATATATATATATATATATATATATATATATATATATATATATATATATGTGTGTGTGTGTGTGTGTGTTCAATGTGTTCATATTAAAATGTTGTTAGTTTAAGTGTAGGAAGATAATGAAAGAATTTTAGAGGATGCTTAAAATCAATAATCCCACCTGTGCTTAAGTGATAAAGCGTAAATTAGTACACTTTTATTCTTCTTTTAATGGAGATAATGGGTTTTAAGAATTACCATAATTGATTATAGGAGCGTATAAGTTTTTCTTTTTTTAACTCCCACTCTTCTATAGCTAATTAGTGGGATTTAATATTGAATTGTGGACTTAATCCATTATGGAACAGAATTTGATTTAATCCTTTTTGGTGTTACCGCACGTAAATTGAGCGCGGAAGAAAAATGAAATTAAAACAAACCTAGCAAGTCTAACATTTTAATAAATCGATCAACTGTATGAGATACCTGTATAACTATTATTATTTATTATTTATTTGATGCTTACAATGTTTTAACATTAGGGGTTACTATATAATTATATTAGTTTACGAGTTAGTTGGTTTAATATCGTAGCAATAATACCGATAAATCTAATACCTAAGGTATTTACCGGTCTTAAATGGTAACAAAATCTTTATTTATAAAACTGTAATGCCAAATTAGGTAAACAGGAGACTTGGAGAATGAGCAAAAAAAAAAAAAAAAAATTGTACCAATTATTATCTTAAGAGAATATTTTTATGTTTTAATTAACAGAAATAAAATGTTTTCAAACAAGCTTTTCTCGTTAGGATTATTTCTTCCTTTCTACTTAACTAGTTATAAAGAGTATTACCAATAAAAACCCTGTAAAGTACCTGTAGCCTTATAAGTAAGTTGAAACATATTTATTTGAAGAATAAAAAATCAAAATAAATTTCACTCTTTTTTAATTTAAAATTTAATTATTTCAAATTCAATTGATTATGTTAAACACATATGGCGGCATCACTAATATAAACCAATTTGCTAATTAATTTATTATGACTGAAATTATTTGTATTTTTGGAATACTCTATTTAATAGCATCTGAATCCCCTGTCATTCTATCACCGTATTATATTTTTTATGTGTAAAAATACTGTACTCTCCCTAATGCGGCGGCGTCGGGACCGGGGTACAGTTGGATTAGAGAAAATTCGGGATTAGAGAATTCAGTTAGAAGCGGTCACTTATGTATTTCAAAAACCTTATTATTTGAGGATATAATAATATGTACCATTTTTAATATTGCATATTTAAGTAAAATGTAGGTTCCCAATTATAAAATAAATTCAAAATATGTAAATCCTTTTATTATTTACAAGTGCATGTGAAGGCTTTAAGGAATAAAAATATGTAGACAGTTAAAGTAAAGTTAATAAAAAATATTTAATTACTAACTAAATCACATATATTATTACAATATCAAAAACTAGTTAAATGAAAAATCAGTCTTTACAGCCGCATGTAGTAGTAGAAACATTTATTTTTTTAGTAGAAACGCAAGTTCCAGCCTCTAAAACGAAAGTTATATGCCTTGCGTGACTTCCATTCAATGAAATACCACGAAACCAATGTTTGGCTAGCTAGGAAGGGAAGGTTTTCTAGGAGCCCTCGAGCCGGCACTCATCAGTAGCAAGAAACCGCTCATTTATAAAGAGAGCATGATCGCCGTAATGTGTTGAAGAAAGTTTATAACCTTATTTCTGCTATTTCATCGGAAATTTTAGACGAACTCTTGGAGGATGTAAAGAAAGAAAAGCAGCGTTGTGCCAGCCTTACTGATACTGAGAGATTGGCAGCCCAACTGCCTGCTCCCAACGGTCACTTCCGGTCTCCCGTAATTACTTTTGGCTCACTATATTCATCCCTGGGTCATTTCCGCGTGGATCTCTTTCGGTTCACTTTATGCGTATTACCGGTCTCTCGTCACGTATTTTCGGATCACTACACTTATCCCTGGGCCACTTCCGGATTGATCTGAGCACTTCCGGACTATGCAATTAATGTTTGCCCAGCTCTGTTTTTATTAGATTAGAATAATCTCTGAAATAATTAATTTGTATTTTTATTTGAATGCCCGAATAATGAATGAAATAACAGATTTATTAATTATTCTGACTGAATGTTTTTTGCCCAACACTGACAAGTAATCAGAACGTGTAAACCATCCATTATACAGATCAGTTTGCCTGCTTTTAAATTTTTATTACCTTATGTTAATGTTTTAGTTTAATCATTAAATAATAAATGATTTTTTTTTTTTTTTTTTTTTTTTTTTTTTTTTTTTTTTTTTTTTTTTTTTTTTTTTTTTTTTTTACGGCGCATCGACATAAATCTTGGCCATTAGCGCCGAATAATAAATGATGTATTTAAAAGTAAAATGGAATTTCTTGGAGGCGAAAGGATCAGGTTAGAGGAGCGTTATATATTTGAAGATGTAAAGTGAAGGAGCCGGGGGGTCATAGGAATATTGATGAAATAGCTAATTGGAAAGAGATGCTGACCGCAACGTCCGCTGTCTAGCTTATCATCCGTCCAATAAGCCTGTAGATTCTAGCTTTAATCTACTCCTCTACTCACCGGTATATACCAAGGGTTCCTATTAACCTCTATCCTCCTATCTATAAGTATAGGCTGTTTTTATGGATCTGGTCATTGATGGATGTTCATAAAGGTAACACTTTAATATAATGGAATAATCAAAAATACAACTCTGGAGTGGACATCCAGCTACCGTGATAACAGACGAGAAGAAATCTTATGACAGGACATAACAAACCAATTTGTGATACATTCAATAGGGTAAACCAGACAGTTATTGACACCCCAAACTTCAACTTGAAGAAATAAGCGAACTAGTCCTAATTCCATTTTAAGAAATACTGGAAACTAATGTTTGAAGGGTCCTCTAAATCATCTATGATATACCTGATTGAAGAACCAACGACAGGGAAGGCTTTAAAATTAATACCTCCAAGACTTGAGTTGAGAGCCAGTTAATGGCTCTCAACTCAATTGTGATTTCCTGAAGGATTTTCATTCAATTTTTTTGTTCCTACTCTCTTCCTACATTTATTGCAATAAAGTTAAGTACTTAATATTGTTTGTTAATGTATAATTTAAGTTTGTCTCGAGTGGCTATAAATTAAAATAATCAATTTAAATATTATTATAAAGGGGTGACAATAACTGGTCATTTTTTTCCAAAGTATTTTGTTATTGACACCCCATGTCAATAACTAAATTATGATTTTTTTTTAAATATTGATGGTTTTGTTTTAATTTTAATAATTTAATCTTCCTGATTAATCGGCAATTTTATTTTATCTTTAATTCGAGTGTAACTAGTTATTGACACTGTCAGTTCCTAATAATAAAGTTTCTATTGTGTGTATAACAGGTGTTAGTATTTCTATGAAACTCAGTTATAGCCAGAAGGATTTAGAGAATGCCTTGAAGGCCGTAAAGGATGGCTCCTCCATTAAATCGGCGTCCAAACGATTTAATCAAATCTGCACTTCAGATTAAGCGACACATTTGTAAAATCATTGTTTGGACCACGGAAAATTCTTTCGGATAAAGACAAACAAACTCTAGTTGCTTGGATAGGAAACTGTGCGAAAAAGGGATTCTTGAGGAAGAAAAACGACATTTTGCAATCTCTAAAAGAATTTATTCAATTTAAAAATATGAGCCCTCCTTTTAAAGGTAATTGTCCTGGTGTTGGCTGGTACAAGGCTTTCTTACAAAGGCACCCCTCTATCACAGAGGATTTCCGAAGCCGATACTTGGGCCAGCGCATGTGTTTCTGAAGCTAATATTTGAAAGTGGTTAGAGATCATCATTTCAAAACCAAATGAAGATACCATAGGACTTCTAGAAGGGACTGAAAGTCATACTGCACCTGAAAAAGTAGATCCTGCTATGCCTACCACATATTTTCCATTAACAACAACACCTCCTGGATATCCAAAGGGAATCCGTTTGGTCCATCTGGCAACGAAAGTTGCCCTTGGCTGACGAGCTATACTGGCCAGAATCTCCGAAAAGAAACATTCAAATTATTCATTTGTCACATCACATGTCATTCGTCACAAGTAAACAATGAAAACTAATGCTGGAAGCCAATATACAAGAAAAAAGAAAAAATTCAGAAAAAAAGGAAGCAAAAAGGTTGGATTGGGAAAACAACAGTAAAATTCCTAAAAGGGAAATGAAACAAACCAAACAAACCCTATGTTTCAAATGTGGCAGTATTTGATTCTTCATTATGTGTAAAAGGATATGAACATATCCCTGAAAGTGACGAGTCTGATGAATTTGCATGTCTGTGTTACATCCTGGAGTTTGATGAAGATTTAAATGAAGATGATGAAATGTAAATTAATTATTTTATTTCATGTTACATAATACCTACCAGCATTTTTTATCTATTTTTAAAAATTTTTTTTTACTAGTTATATTCATAATGTTAAAAAAGAAGAAATATTTTAATTGTTTTTTATATTACATTAAAGTTTATGATATGTTTTTGATATTATTTCCTTATAATGACCTATTATAACATAAGAAAAAAAAAATGTTAAGAGTACAAGGGGTGTCAATAACTGTAGTGTCAATAACCCATCCACAGGGTGTCAATATCTAGTTTTTGCACTTTTTACCATAATTATTGCCATATGTTAAAATGTATTGAACTTTTGAAAGAAAAATCCACTTGTGTCTTTCAAAGGATAGATAAAGAGGACCTACAGCAAGTTTCAGTTTGATCCCTTCATAAGAAGTATTTTTTTTAAATTTTGCCGCAGAAATGTAGTCTTAAGGGTGTCAATAACTGTCCGGTTTACCCTACATACTTTACTGTAAAATACCTACTTACGGAGTGCAGAAGACAAGAAAACCTAAATATTCCACATGAAATGAACGAATTGTTGAAGGACAGGAGCCAGTATATAAATACAATACTATATTATTTGCAGAACACCAAACTATACACTCTCATTTAATGACGAATATTACTGACATAATCATTTATAAATAAATAAATATAACGGGATAATGTAGGAATTTGGCAGCTATTGTGACTGATACCAAACAGGTCTTTTCACAATGGCTTACACATAAATATTTTAATCCAATATTTTTCAGGCGGAAGTTCAATAAAAGAGAATTAACAAAGTCAATTCATTTATTTGTTCTTGCTCTACATGTTTCACAACTCAGGTGCCTCTTCAGGAGACAAAAACTCGATAAACTGAAACTTACAGCCTAATTATATTAGGGCGAACCTTCCCGTACAATGGCCACGTCCAACATGAGGTTACTATTATCTACTTATAGCGTCGATATGATGTGTAAAATTGATAGATTCCAAAAATCGATCATCCAGAACAAGATAAGTTCATTATAATAAAATAAATTTTTAGATTTTGTCAAGAGATAAAAGTTAATTAAATTTTTTTAGCAAATTAAAAAATATACTATTTAAATGTTTTATATCAGTTTTTTTGTTAACCGGTTTCCCTGTTTTTTATGATGTGAATTTTTTCCTTTATTTTTATTTTCGTCAAGTTTCTTTCCTTTTCTATAATTTATACATTTGCGAAGTCGAATACATGCTTATATATTTGTTTTTTGTTTTTTTTGTTTGGGGGCGTGTCAGCTTTTTAGCCATTAACGCCAGTGAAGATGGAAATATGTACCAATTTTTTTATTTATTTATTTATTTTATTTTTTTAAATTTTTTATTTTATATATTAACGGATGATATTGTTTGTTTGAGTTGGAAAATTGGTGAAATTGGAAGGGTAAAATAAAAGCTACTACATTGAGTATGTTCTAAATGCTAGGTATCGATGCCCCCACTGGGCGACCCACCCGGATCCGTTCCGACGGGCGAACGCGGACGGACTGCTCTCCTCTGGAAGACTAGTCATCTTCAGAGCTGCAGACTCTCCTGGGGAGTGTGCACGTCCCTGTACCGTCCACAGTCCCTCCGAGTCCGGGGTCTAACACGACCCAGAGTGCCAGCCAGCGCCGTCCATCGGCCAAGACCCGAGCAGGAACCCGGTGAGGCCACCGATATACCTAAGTCTATATGCTGTTAATTAATTTCGTCTCCCTAAGAAAATTCATCAAGTTTGATACAGATTCAAATAAATTGCCCAGGGTTTTATCAAGGGTTCCATCTATTTTATGTTTAGCCCTCATATTTTCATAAAATCGACATTCCGTCAGTATATGCTTGACAGTTACTTGTGTCCCACAAGTGTCACAGATTGGGGGATAGTCTTTGGACATATGGTAGGAATGGGTGAGACGGGTGTGACCAATGCGGAGTCTAGCTAGTACCACTTCTGTCCTCCTATTGTCACTGGTGGATGTTAGCCATTGTTTGGTGCTGTTTTTTATTTCTCTAAGTTTATTTTGAGTAGTGTCAAGCCATAAGGAGTTCCATGAATTTAGAATTTTTTTCTTGGTATGCTTTGCCAAGTCCTGATTGTGTACTTTATTGTAGGGAATCCCGGTTGTTACTGCTTCCATGGCTGCTCTATCAGCCTCCTCATTCCCGGGGATCCCGCAGTGTCCGGGTACCCAAATAAAATGAACCATTACATTGCTACTCGCAAGATAGGACAGAGTTTCTTGAATTTCGATTGTAAGTGGGTTGCTTGGTTGAGACTTTAAGATGGATAATAGAGCGGAGAGTGAATCAGTAAATATGGCGATGGTGTTTGCGTTTGGAGCCAATATAAGAAGAGATTTATTTATAGCTAACAGTTCTGCTGTGTATATTGAGTTAACGGGGTTTAATCTGAATTTATGCGCCCTATTGTTGCATACGAAAGCTGCTCCAACTCCATTTCCGGTTTTGGATCCATCAGTGAAAACTTTCATGGCACGTCTATGGTTCATGTTTATTTTATTAAATTCAGTTTTGAAAATAAGTGGATTAGTGTCTTTTTTAATATATCTTGTTAGTGTGAGATTAACTATTGGTCACTGTAGAGTCCAAGGAGCTCTAGCAGAGTAAGTTCTATGAAGGAGTTGTGGAAATGTTACATCTAAGCTATTCAGTATATTTTGGGCTCGCTGCTTGAATGGTATTCGTCTTCTGTAGTGGTTGCGTGAAAGCCGATCTCTATCGTATACTTCATACAGAGGGTGATTAGGAGATGACATTATACTGGAGAAATAGTTGATAATGAGAGTTTCCCTTCTATATCTCAGAGGCGGCTCGCCACTCTCCGCGCATAGGCTCAAGACAGGACTCGATCTGAAGGCACCCGTTGCGATCCTTAGACCTGTGTGATGAATTGAATCGAGCATTTGAAGTGTCCTGTCAGATGCTGAGCTGTACGCCACACAACCATAGTCCAGCCTTGATCTTATTAGGCTTCTATATAGCATCAGCATGCTAACACGATCTCCTCCCCATGCCGTATTAGAGAGCATCTTAAGGATGTTTAAGGTCTGTTGGCATTTTGTTTATTGATGCTTTATGTGAGCACACCAATTCAAGTTCCTGTCGAATATCACTCCCAAGTACCTTACCGTCTCTTTGTATATCAAAGGGGTCCCATTTAACATTAGAGGGGGAGGGGCAGGCACTTTCCTTAGAGAAAACAAAATGCATTCGGTTTTTGTGGGTGAAATTGTGAATCCATGTTGAATTAGCCAGGTATTTACCACGTTCAAGGCCTCTTGCATTATTTCTTGAAGGAAGGTCAATGATTTATGGGTATAATAAAACTTCAGGTCGTCTACATATAAATCCCCTTGTATTCCTGCTACTAATTTATGGAGAACCTTATTGATAACTAGACAGAAAAGTAGAGGGCTGAGTACTTCTCCTTGGGGAACACCGTTTACTTGTACTAGATCACTAGAAAAGGATTGGCCATTTCTAATTCGAAATGTTCTGTTACTGAGGAGGTTTTTGACAAATAAGAAGATAGCTTATATTTTTATGATGATTAGATAGTTAGCCGTCGAGGTGATAAGCAAAGATGGAATGGTTGGGATTCGGCTAAATAAACCTCAATATGATTTTTTAGAACAAAATCATATTGAGGTTTATTTAGCCGAATCCCAACCATTCCATCTTTACTTATGCTTATATTTTATTGAATGGTTAGCCAGAACAGTTTTATTGTCCTGATCATCCACATTTTTGACGTATTGTTTGGACAGGAAAAAAACGGTTAACAAAAAAACTTATATAAATATTTAAATAGTACATTTTTTAATTTGATAAAAAAATGTAATTAACTTTTATCTCTTGACTAAATCTAAAAATTAATTTTATAATAACAAAGTTATCTTGTTCTGAATGATCGATTTTTGGAATCTATCGATTTTACACAGCTGATCGGCGCTATAAGTAGATAATAGTAACCTCATATAGTAGGCCAGTAGGCCTAGTAGGACGTGGCCATTGTACGGGGAGGTTCGCCTTAATAGAATTAGGCTGTAAGTTTTAGTTTATCGAGTTTTTAGCTCCTGAAGAGGCACCTGAGGTGTGAAACATGTAGAGCAAGTACAAATAAATGAATTGACTTTGTTAATTCTCTTTTATTGACCTTCCGTCTGAAAAAAATTGGATTGAAGAAGAGTGGCTCACTATAAAATATAAATATAAATATTTTAGTTTGTTTAGTGATAACTATAAATGGATAAGAGGATACATGGCTCGATGTGCAGTTACTTAGGTCGTAGAGGTCGCTGAGGGTTTGGGGAGACATTCATGCTTCGCTCTGGTAGAAGCTCGATTCTTGAAAACTTGGGTCATGTAGATGCGAGAGAGAGAGAGGGAGAGAGAGAGAGAGAGAGAGAAAGAGAGAGAGAAAGAGAGAGAGAGAGGAGAGAGAGAGAGAGAGAGCGAGAGAGAGAGAGAGAGAGAGAGAGAGAGAGAGAGAGAGAGAGAGAGAGAGAGAGAGAGAGAGCGAGAGCGAGGGAGAGGGAGGGAGAGAGAGGAGGGGGAGGGAGGGAGAGGGAGGGAGGGAGGGAGAGGGAGGGAGGGAGAGAGGGAGAGAGAGTGAGAGAGACAGAGAGAGAGACAGAAACAGAGACAGAGACAGAGACAGAGACAGAGAGAGAGAGACAGAGAGCGAGACAGAGAGAGACAGAGAGAGAGACAGAGAGAGAGACAGAGATAGAGACAGAGATGGAGACAGATATATATATATATATATATATATATATATATATATATATATATATATATATATATGTATATATATATATAAAGATCGTTCCTGGTACAAAGTAGAAAAGAACGATTTGATCATAGTTATAACTTCAATCCATGGCTCTATGAATTTCCTCCGTCACATGAATCCCCGCTAGAATGGAGAATGTAATCTAAATTCTAAAGTACGCCTGACAAATTTCCAGAGCCTCCAGTTATAAAATACTTGAAACTTCTTGATTGAATTATAGCCCTGATCGGCTTGATATTGCTTTCTCCTCCACCGAAAAACTTGAATGATTTGTTATTTTTTACGGAGTGAAATAAAACACAATTCTAAAGAGAGAGTTTGATATTGGGAAAAAAAACTTCTCGAACACGAAAAAGCTTATTCTTTTGTAGTCATGCAGTTGAGTGGTATTAAACAAATATTCAATCAAAGTGTGTTCAATGTTTGAAGATCAAAACTTCCTATAATTAAATCAACCAATATATAAAAAAAGGAACATTTCAAACAAAATAATAATACATTTCCCGCTTAATGTGTATTCACCAGGTCCCAAAGTCAGTAACACTATTGTAAATTACCCATTTTAGCGCGGTTCCTCCCTCCCCTGTAGGGAGGAACCCCGCTTATAAGGTTGATCTCATGACGCAATCCGGAAGTGCCGGCGGCCGTTCTAAAACGGCAAGATGTGATTTCATAACTCGGCCTGCCGAGTTAACTTTTCCCGCTAAGGCAACGGTTATAACAAAAGTAATACTTTTTTCTATTAATTATAAACATCGAACCTAATTATTTTAACAAAATACAAATTCAGCTGGCCGGGATATTAAAAACTTTTAAGATGCGGGAATATTCGCATTTAAATTTTTGTTTGGGGTCGTGTAGAGCTCCTAACGATGATTTGGCAGGTTTTAACAAAGTACATCCATCTCATTAGTTTATAATGACGACTTTCTTCATGACTAAAGAAAAATTACAAAAAAGTAAACATTCCAGTTTCAGGTAACTCCACCACCCCCCTCCCTCCTACTCGTAATGGATCGATTTTACTGATAATGAACTCCTCCTTCCCTTTCATATTATAACTTTATAAATGTAGTTTCTTTGTGAAAGACCAGAAAATAGAATTGTGGATTTTATAAATTACTAGGTATGACGTCGACTTTTGGTACCTACACTCAGCGTCAAAATGATAGACACACCATGCAAAATATTATTTATTCTATTTTAAAGGATGTGAATATTTTCTTTAATCTTTGTTTTTGTTCTATTTCTTCCTATTCCCAATGTGCTAATGTATTTCGGACTCTCAGAAGTGGCGTAAAATTTCTATCATAAATGAGGTTATTTCTAAATGTTGAGGGATGAAAGGAATAAAAAGTAATGATTCTTTCCAAAAATGTCTTTTTTTTTGTTGGCATTCGAGTCCAAAACGAAATTGTGTACTAGGTCAGCGGTTCCTTTCAAGCTTTACTGACTTCCGGGCCTCTGCTTTAAATAGTACTCGTGGGTGGAGTAATTATTTTTGTAGGTAATTGAGTATTTGGCTCGTTAAGAGTATTATGAATGCTCGAAGGCGTGCTGCGGAGTGTAATGCAGCTAATATAAGTCCCGAAAAGGATAGGACGCCTGGCTGAGGGATGGAGCTGAAGAGCTGAAGGGCTAGCTGCCTTGGAAAGCTGCCAAACTGATCAGCCTGCCTCAGTAGTTTACTTCCCCATTAAACCTCCAATACACCTTACCGATATTTTATAATGTAGCTAAATCACATGGAAATTATTTTCAAATTGCTCTAATGTGGTATTTATGTAATAAAACACCAAATTTTAGAGACGTGGATACTTGACGTAAGTTTACCGAATAGTTCTAGTTCTTTAAATATCAAAAATAAGTCGGGTACACCGATGCCTCACGTACTAAATCCTTCATCGACTTCATGACATAAACTGTACAATGATCAAGTTTGTTGACGTAGATATGTTATGTACTAGTTGACCAAGGCAGGTGGGAAAAAGCATACAAAATTTCGAAGAAGCCAAATATTGTTGGTACTTCCAGAGCTTGCTAAAAAAAAAAAAAAATATAATGGTTACAATAAGACCGGCTAAGTAAGTTAATCTCGGAGCCGTGTCTCTTAAATTAATAGTCGTACATTTGGATACGGATTTTAGCAAAGCTTAGAACAAATGTGAGTAAAGGTCATTGTGGATAGTTTTCGACTTGAATGACTATATTCTTTGATATTGGATGTTAGTGTAGATCTCCAGAGTCCTTATGCCCAAGTGGGTTAATTGATTGTTTTGTATGTCATAAGTTTGTACTGCATCGATAATTTACATGAGGTTCCAAGGATTCGTCTCTTTAGTTCAGTTCTTGTCTGTTTGGCGTCCTGTATGTATAATCCTAGATATCGAACCTAGTTAGATGCTGAAAGTGGAGAGTATTTGAGGTAGAAAAAATTCGCTGGTTAACCCTTTAACGGACAAAATTCCCTGTTGGTTCTAAACTTTGTATATTGCCTGATACACAATAGGAGGCCTATTTATATAAATAAGACAGTTTGAAAAAAAAAAAAAAAAAAAAAATCATTCTTCCGGTTTTCACGGTATACCGCTATAGCAGTGAATGATCATTTCGGGGTTGCGGAAATAGGCAACCCGGAACACATCTAAATGTCTTGCGGGTTGCCCACTCTACATTTTTGTATGTTGCGGGCTCCTTACTCAACATTTTTATATGTTGCGGAATCGCCATAAAGCGGAACACCAACAAATAAAATAAAAAATATATGTTGCGGCTTGTATTTGGCCGGGTCATATGAAGAAGACACTATGTAGAAGACAATCAATTCAAAAATAGTCTAAAATGTATTTACGGATGCAATTTTGAAGGAAGGATCGGGGTTGGGTTTCGGGTGGGATTTTGGATCTCTTTCTGATGGCAGGTATCCGTGAAGACTTACTATACAAGACCAAGAGTAATACAGTTTTTTTTTTTTTTTTTTTTTTTTTTTTTTTTTTTTTTTTTTTTTTTTTTTTTAATTTATATTTTTAATTATAGGTGCTCCGACTGCCAGGTTCATTAGCACAACTATCGTTAAGAACTGCTTGTTATAAGAAACATTATAGTCTTGACCTTGTCACAAACTTCTTCACCGACGTTTCCCTAGTCATACTGCCAGCTTCCGCAGGGTTGTCATTCTCAGACTTAACCCTGAGGAAGCTGGCAGTTTGACTAGAGAAACGTCGGTGAAAAACTTTGTGACACGGTCAATACCAGAAGACTATAATATTTGTAATGACTCGGACCGTGGAAGCCTACGAGTTAAATTGCTTATTATATATATTAATTTCTTTATGCAATATGAATTTGCATTGTTTTGTTATTACGAAGACTTTCTATCTTTTCATTTTCATTTTGAACTCAATTACACTGTTTAACAAGTGGAAAGATTTAAGAAACGTACCCGAAAGAAGAAAACTAACAATCCAATACATATAACGAATATGGCCTTGCAGAAGAATATAAAACAAGATTCTATCTATTGTATATGTACTTGTTATTCTATACTTTATTTAATTTTGGGGAATTACGTTGTTAATATTCTAATTGAATAATCATTTTGTTGCAGGTGAGTACAATTAACATGGCGTGTTGCATGGAAAGAACCGACGTCAATTGTAAGGCAATGTGTGCTATTATTTGTAATTATCTCATATATCTATTAATTTTAGACACTCATTCTTGTTGTTCTAAATGCACACAAGGTCTGGACTGAACATATCCGTTTGTTCAGGACTCACAGCATAAGATAGGGCTCCTAAAATGTTCTAAAAAATTCTTTACCCTTCATGGATGAAATTCTGCTAAGATCACGCAAATTCTGCGAGACAGAATTGTTTAAGGCATGCATATATATATATATATATATATATATATATATATATATATATATATATATATATATATATATATATATATAGAAAATATCTTGTAAGTGAAGCATGGAGACCAGAACAGCGGTCTAATTTTCAAAAAAGTGAGTTTTCACTAAAAAATATATTAATATGATTTTTAATTAAACGTACAGTATACACGTCTGGTACAAACGGAAATTTCTAGGTAAACGCGCTAATTCGCAGTTGAAACAAAATCTTCCGTTATTATCCATTTTAAAAGTGAATTGGATGTCTACTTAATATTTTATCAAAACCATTTCTCAAGCTTCGCATTGTTCAGGATAGAATTGTTTAGGAAGATAAAGGGTAATTTTATACCCGATATATGTACGTATGTGTGTTTGTGTTTGTGTGTATACAAATATTTGATCGACCGAAGGAAACACGCTAAACATTTCGTTCTATTGAGTATGGTCTCACTTTAAAATGTATTGAAATATTGTTTTTGTAACGAATTTTTTTATTGTTTTTAGTTTATACTAAATCCAGGTCCGAAATGAGTTTTGCGCAACCCTGGCAGGAGATGAATTTACACACACGCACAAACGTAATATTTTAACTTATTTAGTACAAAATAAACATAAAATAAATCAAAAGGGTCTCCTCTTGGTCCAGTGGTTAACGCTCTGGATTCTCATGCGGATGATGCAGGTTCGATTCCCGCCTGCAGCATGTTGAGTTCCTTTATCTATGAAATTTCGTTCTATAGCTTGGAAACCTATAGATGGCCCAGCGCTAATGGATATACGTAGATGCACTGTAAAAAAAAATACAAACACACACAAACGATGGACTTTTATACTGAGTATTTAGGCCTCCATTGATTTAAATCAAGCCCATGCACATATTTTCTGGTGGCTGGACGTGACACAGGTCTCATACAATGTATATTAATAAACAAAATAAAAATAAATCAGAGTAAGACTTGTTATTACATTGATTGACTTGGTTTCGGAGAATCAGTAAATAAAATAAATCATTACAAGCACCAGATTAAAGATGACATAATGCATAGCAAATATTTTAGGCAAATAGTTGAAAACAATTGCCTAAAATATTTGTAAATGATCATTAGGATTCATTATTTTTTATACGTTTTCTACATTCAAAATATTGATGAGGCGCAACCATAAATTAATTGATCAAAGTCCGTTTTACAGTCAGCGAATTTACCATAGATGCTAAATAGATTCATGCTTCTGGCACAGACCAAATATGAAAAACGTTATCTAAACAAAAAATGACAAACGCAACGTCATGGGAATACTCGGGACCCCTACCGTGTCCATCAATCATGTTTTCAATTACCACAAGGGATGACTTTTTTTTACAGTATGTGTAATGGTTGAAGACTGAATCCTATAAACTGATGCCAGCTTATGGGTCTTCAAATGTTATTTTATTTTTCGTTGTGACGTTGTGGCACACGCCATCGTCAATCTAAATAACAAAGTTATAAATATAATTCAACTTTAATATGCTTCCAATGTTTCCATACAAAGTGAGATGCAAGCTGTGTATGGAATAATTAGAAGGATATTAATGGGTATTACTACCTTGTGTGATCAAAATCAAAGACATTTTCTCTAATTTATGGATTACTAATAAATTAATATTTTTCAGTTCTTTATGTCGTAAGTGTTATATGGGACGTATCCAAAAAAATAGGATTTAAGTCTTCGAAAACTAAATGGCGGCGCTGAGTCTGACGAAAGGAAGCCCTCTTTTCTCACTGGCTACAGTCTGTCGGCGGTAATTTTTAATCTAGAAAAAAAATATTTTGAAAGAAGTTAACATCTATTTAATTACGTAGAAATATATATATATTTTAAAATGGTGAACAATTCTTCATTTTCCTTACTCTACATTTTTATATGTTGCGGGTTACTTACACTACATTTTTATATATTGCGGGTTGTATTTGGTCGGGTCATATGAAGAAGACACTATGTAGAAAGCAATCAACTTAAAAACAGTCTAAAATGTATTACTATTCACAGTAATACATTTTAATTACTATTCACATATATATATTTCACGTTTCATATTAACGGATACAATTTGTATGGTAGTAGATATCTCACCATCAAAAAATTATTTTAAAAGAAGAAGTTATAAATATATTCTTCTATAGATATATTATTAATAAATATTAAGGAATTTTAAGAAATATTATTTTTTTTTAAATGGTGAAAGATTCTTTATTTTCTATTAAAGAAACCGTCAAGAATTGGTCACAATATCGTTATAATTCAACGAATCAAAAAACTCCAACGTACTTTACTAGAAAATATCACTCGGAAGCTGCAGTTAAAATTTGAAGTTGATCTGGTGAAAATTGAAGACACCAGCTTATCACCCGATTTGAAAAACTTAGTTATGAAAATATACTTTAAAGTTTGATATACAGAAATGTTCATTGTTTTTCTTTTAATTTTGTTTTCATAATTTCTTGGAATAATGGTAAAAAAAATAATTATTTAATATTTTGAAATGTATCGGGCAGAAAAATCGAATTTTTGGCACATATCAAAACTTTTTCGCTACATAAACACTCTTGAATATAATTTTATATTAGTTAAGGAAGAATTTATGCCGAATGGTAGAAAAAGGTTACAAGGTAGTCTTACCTCATAAATTTGAAGTATTCTGATTTTGACTTAGTTATTTTCACGTTTTAGCACTTTCCTCCGAAGGAAAGTAGCTATTGAGGTTGCACTCATGACGGAATTTTTGAAAAATTTCTTCAAATCATTATCGATCCTACCTAGTAGACACCGAAAATGACCCCCGTTAAAATTTATATATATATATATATATATATATATATATATATACATATATATATATATGTGTGTGTGTGTGTGTGTGTCTGTTAACACGATAGCGGCCAGAGTTTTTGTTTTTTCTTCACGAAACGTGGTATATAGCGTTCAATTAGCAAACGATTGAACGAGTTCGTTAACCACCAAAATCGGTCCACCGGAAGGGGGGGGGGGTTTACCCCGAACCCAAAACACTAATTTGACCATGCCAGCCGTAATATTGGTTATATTTCAACGAAACTTGGTATTCGTAGTGGTGATCTAGAGAGAAAAGTGAGATGTAAAATTAAACTAAATCGGTTCATTAGAAGGGGGGGGGTTTACTTCGGACCCACAATACCAATTCGCCACTACCAGCCGTGATTTTTGTTATCCCCAAAAAAACATAAATGTGAAATAGAGGCCAAGTTCCTGCCCCCACAAAGAAACACTCCCTTTCTCAAAAATATCCCCTCCTGAAACCCCCCAAAAACGCCTTACCATTCTACACTCCAAAAAAGTAGTATGAGTTGGTGTATTAATTCAACCAAACATATTTGCCAATACTAGAGATGATACAAGAAAGAAATGTCCAAGTTCATTACTTGGAAGACCTCATAGTTACTTACTAAGAACAGTAAAGACACTTCAACTGACCTTTAAAAACAACAATAAAAATACTTATATCCAGTTACTAAAATATCACTTTCCTCAACCAGGCATATTCTTAAACTTGGCAATGTTTAGTTTTTCTCTAAAGATAATTTCGGGTCAAAAAAAAACATTGCCAAGTTTAAGAATATACCTGGTTGAGGAAAGTGATATTTTAGTAACTGGATATAAGTATTTTTATTGTTGTTTTTAAAGCTCAGTTGAAGTGTCTTTACTGTTCTTAGTAAGTAACTATGAGGTCTTCCAAGTAATGAACTTGGACATTTCTTTCTTGTATCATCTCCTGTATTGGCAAATATGTTTGGTTGAATTAATACACCAACTCATACTACTTTTTTGGAGTGTAGAATAGTAAGGCGTTTTTGGGGGGTTTCAGGAGGGGATATTTTTGAGAAAGGGAGTGTTTCTTTGTGGGGGCAGGAACTTGGCCTCTATTTCACATTTATGTTTTTTTGGGGATCTCATTACTTTTTTCTAAGTATTAAATAGAATTTAGTTGCCGCATACCTACTGGCTTTTGTACTTCATATAAAACCAGGGCCTTTGGATTCTGCATAAGGTTCTCCTTACTGCTTGATATTTGATACCAATAATCAACCTACATACATCTAATCACTAGACTAGAAAAGTGAATTTTTATAAGGAACAAACATACAGACAGACAGCCGAAAGACCTTTTTTACCTAGCCTAGTGCATTCTCTGGACCAAGGCCTACCTGTGTGCCAAGTTTGGTCAAAATCGGTCAAGTGGTGTGAATTTGTGTAAGGAACAAACATGCAGACAGATAGCTGATAGACGATTTTGACTAGCCTATGACACTACCCGGATAAAGACCGACATATGTGTCAAATTTTGTCAAAATCGGTCAAATGGTGTGAATTTGTGTAAGGAACAAACATGCAGACAGACAGCTGATAGACGATTTTGACTAGCCTATGACACTACCCGGATAAAGACCGACATGTGTGTCAAATTTTGTCAAAATCGGTCAAACGGTTTGTATTTGTATAAGGAACAAACAAACAGACAGACAGACAGATGATAGACAATTTAACCTAGTCTATGATTCTCCCCGTATCAAGACCCATCTGTGTCCCAAGTTTGGTCAAAATCGATCAAACGGTACGGATTTGTAAGAGGAACAAACATACAGATTGACAGCTGGTATAAGATTTTTACGGAGCCTATATGCGTCTAATTGTTTCTTAAAACATCAAATATAGGTTCTTCATACCGAGAAAATTCATTTGATACCCCACATCATGGGTTTCGGACGGAATGATGGGTTTCCGAAGGAAGTACAAAACTGGAACGCCCCCGCCCCGGAAGCGGAGTCAAACACAACTTTTTGCGATTTTTCGATTTTTTCCTTTAATAAAGTCTTCATATCTATCTTCATGCAAAATTTCGAGTCTCTAGCATCATGGGAAGTGCCTAATAATTTTGATGAGTGAGTGAGTCCTATAAATCCCGATTTTCAATCACTTATATCTCAGAAACTATTCGATGTAGAATTATGAAAATTTCCAGTTTTACTCACATCTAGTATTATAATACCTGTGTAAAATTTCGTAATTTTATCTTTACCTGGTTGAAAGTTATGAGAGGGTAAAAATCGGCTCTAAGACCGCCTGTAATATACACACAGTATGCTTAGGCCGGAACTTGACCTGACGCACTACCGTGCGCCTAGATATTTCGACGAAACTCGGTATTTACAGTGGTAATCTACAGGTACAAATGTGTTGTAAAAATAAACTAAATCCGTTCATAGGGAGGGGGGGGGGGGTTTACTCCGGACCCAAATTACTAATATACTCATACCGGTCGTAATTTCTGCTGTATTGTAACGAAACTCAGTATACGTCATGGGTAACTCATGGGAAAGAAGTGTTGTAAAAATGAGCTAAATCGGTCAATCGGAAAGGGGGGCTTTCTTTGTAATATATTTCAATAGAGTAGCCCACTGGACGTAGGTTCGGAAGACCGCCGCAAGGAGCGCTATCTCCCACTAGAGGGACTGTATCCTCTTCCTGCGTCAGATCAAAAGACGAAAATATGAAGTTTTTAGTATTTATTAAGTAGTGTTGTAGGTACCATGTGTAAACATAACTCTGGAAGCAAATTAATAATTAAACAGTTACTCATTACAAAATTAAAAGAGAACTATTCATATTTTTATTTCATTTATGTAGGATATTTTCACCAAATTGTTCTGGAAACCCAAATTCTGAGGAAAGTGCTTAGTTATGCAGCTCCTGCGTGACGTAACTTTTTTAAATAGACTGACAATGGCGTGAGCCGAAACGTCTTAACGAAAAATAAAATAAGATCGGAAGACTAATCAGCTGGCAAAAGTTTACAGAACAAGGGCTGACCTTATGGGAATGCATCGGACTATTTTTGATTTTTCACATGATATTTTGTGCATTGAAGTTATTTCTAAAAGGAAGTATTTTCTATCTGTGTTGTATGTAATCATTAAGAGAAAATACAATATTAATTAAAAATTTTAACGGAGTGTAACTTGCTATTTCTGAATATAGACTTCCAAAGTTCATTATTGATCAACTGCTCTCTCAATGAACTTTTGCCCTTCAAAAAATCGGCGATTCTTTAACCAATATATGAAGTTCATTTTTTTTATTTTACTGATTAAAATAAAAAAAATGTTATTCATAAAAATAAATTCTTAGGTTAAAAACTAAAACACGCTACTCTAAATTTCTTTGTATATATCATATGACCTCTTTTATCCAATATTTTCTTCTGCATCCAATCCTATTGTAATTGTAATTCCCTAAAATTAAAAAAAAAAAAAAAAAAAAAAAAAAAAAAAAAAAAAAAAAAAAAAAAAAAAAAAAAAAACCTCTTTCCTACTTTTTATTTCCCTATTTCTACCACTTTTCTTTTAATTCTAATAACTCGCTATTGCGAATCTACCTTTCATGAAACTGTAAAACACAAGTACAGGAGGTACACTCCACAAGTATTCCCTGCGGTAAGCGATTGGTTCATGTTGTGTTTTGTATATTTAGTTAATGTAAGGTAGACAGATGGAGTAGACAAAAGCCAGGGTTATTTAGCTATTTTAAAATGTTCTAGTAGTGTTAATATTTTCTAGTAAGTTTATATTATAGGATTTCAGGATGGATTACATAACAAAAGATTGCAAAAAATATAAAAGGTCTGATGTTCGATGTTATTGTAGTTTCCCAGAATTCCGAGGCCGAATGGGTTGCAGGGGAAAGATAAATTTATTTTATGTATATATAAATGTGATTTACAGTTTAATGGCTTAGGTCTGCAACAAAAATTTGTTGATCAGCTGCATGGAATTTTTAGCTTATTTCCCAAAATATTAGGGGCAGGCACAAAAAAAACAGCATTTTTAATACATACACACTGTCGAAAAAAAACATCAATTCAACATTAAATTCTCTAAAATTCATTGACATGACATGATTTTGGGCATTCTTACGCCTCCCCATCTTCAATCCTATCCCACCCCCGTCTCCCCTTCCACATTTCTTTCATTTCGTATCATTCCTAGGAATGATATGACTAAATATGAAAGTGGAATAACCTATAAACTTCAAAAGATTGACAACCTAACGGCAACTACCGGATTGGAAGTCCGCTACATAAAACTAATTTAAATTTTAAATGCCATGTCCAACTCAAAATAGATTAAATTCATCAGAATCTTTCATTGGCTTCCTGTGCTTCAACTATGTTTTTTTTTATATGGATTCATACATTTTAGAAAATACTATTACAGTGTTTCACGGTTGGAAGGATTCCCCTTGAAGGAAGAAATTATTCCTTCTATTTGCCGACTAATAGAAGTAAGAGGCCCTTTCTTTTTGAAGGAGTTCTTGTGGATCGGAAATAGAATTCGGTCGAGGAGAGGTAAGGCTGAACGGGGAAAGTGGAAAAGAGCAGATTCTTCCACTTTTGTGGGTAAACATCTTTACCAGCTATAGGGGAACTGAGTGGCGCTCAGATCAATGCCCTGTGTCTTCTCAGGTATTTCCCAGCAGTCATTTTATTGGGGTTTCTCACTCTCTTTGGGAAGGGAACCCGTTAATGACATCACACCCGAAGACACGTTACGGTGGTCCTCATCCCTAATGTAGACGTTCCAAAACTCGAAATAAGCGGTAGTTTAAATGTGAATATTCTCATTCAAACTCATTTGCTGTATGATTTCATCTCATCCAATTTCCCAGCATATTTAGTAGTACCAGCTCACAAATATTCACCGGTATTACGGACGACTTCATCACGTGCTACACGGTGCTCGTTCGTTAGCTGAAAGCAAAATGGAACTTGGACCCGTGGTCTTTTTATACCTGGCCTACTAATCCTTTCCTGGCCACTCCTACCTGGTCCAGCCTCCTGCCTCCTAATTCCTTGGGGGTCTATGTCCTGACGCCCCTTGGGGGACTTGTGTTTTTTTAGACAGATAAATGTGCTTTATTTCAACAATAAACTGTTTTTTGTACGAGGGAAAATTACTCGCAAAAAATAGCCCTCGACTTATATAGATGTAATGAAGTTACATCACAATAGGCTTTAGTATTTTATGTTTATACTTCTTGTAATTTAATGACTTAATATTGTTGACAACTATTACCTGTGCAGGCCAGGCTTGACTTGTGTGGACAAGAGGATATTTGCTTCACATACATTGAGTCTACTATACCTGGACTGTGCGGTCCCAGCCTTGAGGTTTATTAACTTATCGTATGTGTGCTAGACCAGTACAATCCACACCTTGAGGCCAAACTGTGCAGTCCTGGACTTGAGATATCAACTGAACGCGTATGGCCACCTTAAGTGTTGGTATAAGTGAGACTGGGAATAAGAATTATAATTTTCGTTATAAATGGAAGGTCGAAAAAAGTCTAAATAGTTTCAATAACTACATTCCTTCCTTACATGTTTCGCATGCTTTTGGAGCCTCTTCAGGGGAAAATATCAAAAATATAAAAACTTACAGCCTTAGCTGGAGTCTGGACGTGGCACTACTAGTCGATGGTTCTCCTCCTCTAGTTGCGGCTGTAAGAGTTTCCGATATGTTTCCACGAAGAAGCACCAATAGGGTGCTAAAAATGCAGGGAAGAAATAAATCCCCCAAAAAACATAAATGTGAAATAGAGGCCAAGTTACTCCCCCCCCCCATCCTACACTCCAAAAAAGTAGTATGAGTTGGTGCGTTAAGTGTACCATATTTTCAACCAAAAATATTTGCCAATACAAGAGGTGATACAAGAAAGAAATGAACAAGTTCATTAATTAGAAGACCTATTAGTTACTGACTAAGAACAGTAAAGACACTTCAACTGACCTTTAAAAACAACAATAAAAATACTTATATCCAGTTACTAAAATATCACTTTCCTCAACCAGGTATATTCTTAAACTTGGCAATGTTTTATTTGTGCCAAAATTATCTTTAGAGAGATAACTAAACATTGCCAAGTTTAAGAATATACCTGTTTGAGGGAATTGATATTTTAGTAACTGGATATAAGTATTTTTATTGTTGTTTTTAAAGGTCAGTTAAATGTCTTTACTGTTCTTAGTAGGTAACTAATAGGTCTTCTAAGTAATGAACTTGGACATTTCTTTCTTGTATCACCTCTTGTATTAGCAAATATTTTTGGTTGAAAATATGGTACACTTAATGCACCAACTAATACTACTTTTTAAGAGTGTAGGATGGGGGGGGGGGGGTAACTTCGCATCTATTTCACATTTATGTTTTTTTGGGGATCTCATTACTTTTTTTTAAGTATTAATTAAAATTTAGTTGCCGCATACCTACTGGCTTTTGTACTTCATAGGGTCTTTGGATTCTGCACAAAGTTCTCCTTACTGCTTGATATTTGATACCAATAAGTAGCATACCTATCTACATCTAATCACTAGACTAGAAAAGTTAGAAGCTCTTCCAGATGACAGTACTCTAGAGGACAAATTGATTGCTCTCTTAACTAAACTATTACTCTGTAAAACACAGGAACCTTATCCCAAGGATAATGATCACAATAGGGAAAGTGTTGAAGGCCTTCAAGAAAAAGATAAGAACAAAGACGATACGTTTTGGGTTTGTGATCCTAAACTTTGTAATTTAGATGACTCGACTTTGAAAAACTTATTATCTGCTTTCAAGTATGTTATGCAGTTAACCCCTACGACTTTATTTACAACATTTAAGAAAGACGTCACACCTGTTGTTATTACGATGCGTCGAAATGTTTCTTAAAGCATCAAATATGGGTTCTTCTTGCCAAGACGATTCATTTGATACCCCACATGATGGGTTTCAGAAGGAATGATGGCTTTCCGATGGAACAAAAGGTACAAAACGTCATAGGTAATATGACACTCCCGTATCAAGACCTACCTGTGAAGTTTGGTAAAAATAGGCCAAACGGTGTGGATTTGTATAAGGAACAAACATACAGACAGACAACTGAAAGACCTTTTTGACCTAGCCTAGTGCATTCCCCAGACCAAGACCTACCTGTGTGCCAGATTTGGTCAAAATCGGTCAAACGGTTCGGATTTGTATAAGGAACAATCATACAGACAGACAGTGTACATTTAGACCAAGCCTATTTGCGTCTAAATGTTTCTTAAAATATCAAATATAGGTTCTTCATACCGAGACGATTCATTTGATACCCCACATCATGGGTTTCGGACGGAGTAATCGGTTTCCGAAGTAAGTACAAAACTGGCACCCCCGCCCCGGAAGCGGAGTCAAACACAACTTTTCAGGATTTTTCGATTTTTTCCTTTAATAACACCATCATATCTATCATCCTGCAAAATGTCAAGTCTCTAGCATCATGGGAAGTGCCTAATAATTTTGATGAGTCAGTCAGTGAATGAGTGAGTGAGTCCTATAAATCCCGATTTTCGATCGCTTGTATCTCAGAAACTATTCCATGTAGAATTATGAAAATTTCCAGTTTTACTCAAATCTAGTAGTTTAATACCTGTATAAAATTTCATAACTTTATCTTTACCTGGTTGAAAGTTATGAGAGGGTAAAAATCGGCTCTAAAACCTGTAATATACACACAGTACTATACCGGTATACCGGTATTTTACCGGTAAATGCTTAGGCCGGAAGTTGACCTGGCGCACTGCCGTGCGCCTAGATTGAGTGACCATTTTTTATTTTTTTACCTTGTGTCTATATAAAAAATTCTAATATTTAAGTAACGGGTCACCTTAGTATTAATCAGAAATAAGCGTTACATGAAAATACTTTGAAATGAAGCTGTTCCTAAGAGCGGGACTTTTTTTATTTGGAAACTATATTTCGTTACTAATTAATGACCTAAGCAACGGGGTTAAAATAGAGGATTGGAATAAATGAAAGGAAGAGAAAAGAAAAGAACTGACCTAGTATTAGCGGTCCGATTGGGGTTTATATAGTGGTTTTTCCTCCAGAACAAAGAATACCCAGGAGGTTTATAGCTATCTTTGTCCTTGCCGAAACCTCTAGTCCTTTCCGCCATTAATTCAAACCTCTATATACTCATTAACCACCTCTACGTATATTGGCATATTTTATTTATGACTCTCTATCCACACTTTTTATTCACTCAGCGTTATTTTTCATTCCTCTACCTACCCATGGGGGATTTATATGATGTTGAACACTTGTATTGGTATCCTGTGGTATGGTGACTACTTTTTCTATACATAATTTATTTTCCGAATTTCACTACCGGTAAAAGTATACTGGGCGTCCCAAAAGCTATTTTCAATTTGTTTCGCCCACTCACTTTGGGAATATAGTTGCTTTGGAGTGATTAATGGGAGCGCAGCGTGGGCGTTGTGCGTACGAATTTTACAAAAATATAAATTCTGCCACTATTGCGCGGTGACAATTTGACATTTTGCACCAAATATGTCACGTAAGAGGGGCACCGAGTACTCAACTCATTAAAACATGGGTCCAGAAGTTCGAGGAAAGTGGCACAACACTGGAGAAACCTCGGGCGGGCAACTAAAGACATCCAGAAATAACCTAACCGAAGAGTGGGTGCAACATTCATTACGCGAAACTCTCGTTCGCAAATTATTTCCTGGGGAATTGATATCAACAAGAGGTGAGATAAAATGGCCTCCACGTTGTTTTTTGCCGATGGTTCTTCGACATAGTAGGGATTAACGGACAGCATGCTGGACCAGGTGGACCAGGTACAATAGTGACGCTTATCTGTGCGCGCGGGCCGTTGGTAGTGTCGCAAGGTGGGAGAGTGTGAGGGGGGGGGGGTCTTTCCTAAAATCATCGGTGTTTTAGTCAAACGGCCAGTCTCTCGGGAGTTTGTATGTATATTACATACATAAGACCCCCTCACACCCTCCCGCCTTGCAACACAACCAACGGCCCACGCGCACAGATAAACGGCTCTAGTGTAGGAGAGATCAGTACATTGACATAGTCGAGATTAGCAGGTGAAATGCCAGACTAGGGGCAAGTTTTGGACGACATTTGGGTTCAAACAAACGAACAAGCATCATGGACTACGCTAAGAGCGCGGCTGAAATGCCGTAGAAAATTAGTGTTAAAAAAACGCATCGCTGGTTGCACCTTGCAAAAAACGCATGCTGCCACCTTGAAGAGGGCGTTCTTCCAATTTTTCCTGTAACCTTCCCCCAAATTTCAATTAAAAGATATGCCGTTTTCGTTTTGTGAAATTTTAATTTAATTAAAGAGCGAAAAAACCCTAATAAATTATTGGAGCACTCAGCAGACGTGAGCGTAGTGTAATTAATTGTTTTAAATCCAAGTATAGGAGTGTTGTGTGGTTGGAGGCTGATAGGGGAACTGGTCCTAGCCAAACACGGCGGCGTAATGGAAATTGACCAAGAGGCCGCACCCCTAAATTTGCCTTAGATTTTGTCCATTGAGTCTTATCGTCCCGTCTCCCTACAATACACTACATGTCTCATCGCGTCCGCAACCTATTAATTCTTGTAGATTACAGTATCGGCTTCGGCGATAGACCTTCGTTAACGCCAACTCATGTAGGATAAGAACAAAATTTCCTTATGGATTCTTGGCGATTATAGTATGGGCTTGGATGATGGACTTCCTTTAACGCCTACTCGCGTAGGATTAGAACAAAATTACCTTATAGATTCTTGTCGATTACAGTATCGGCTTCGACGACGGACCTTTGTTATCGCCAACTCACGTAGGATTAGAACAATAATTATTTATGGATTCCTGTAGATTATAGTATGGGCTTCGACGACGGGCCTTTGTTATCGCCAACTCACGTAGGTTTAGAACAATAATAATTTATAGATTCCTGTAGATTATAGTATGGGCTTGGATGATGGACTTTCTTTAACGCCTACTCGCGTAGGATTAGAACAAAAGTACCTTATAGATTCTTGTCGATTACAGTATCGGCTTCGACGACGGGCCTTTGTTATCGCCAACTCACGTAGGATTAGAACAATAATAATTTATGGATTCCTGTAGATTATAGTATGGGCTTCGACGAAGGACCTTCGTTAACGCCAACGACGTAGGATTAGGAGAAAAATTGCTTATGGACTCTTGTCGTTTATAGCATGGACTTGCACAACAGACCTTCGTTAATGCTTATGGCAACAGACATAAGATTAATGCTTATGGCCCTTTAAAATACCACGGGAGACCCAATGGCCGTGAGGGTTAAGGCGTGAGCACTTAACACTCCGTGCCAAAGGCGTGGGTTCGATTCCCACTAGGGGTGGTGGCTTTTCTTTCGAAAAAAAGAAAAGGCATCACCCCTATCCTGGCTAGAAAAGGGTGGTAACCTATAGATAACCCGTCCTAAAATTCGTAGTTAATAATAAATGGACGTTAAAATTTAAAATTTAAAATACCACGGACATGTCACTCACTTCTTTCGCCGAAGTCATCTTGTAAGTAGTTAATTTTTCAAGACTGTGATTCTAAAGTTTAAATATAGAAAAAAATGTATACACATGCCTTTTAATACATATAAAGTGTTGCATACATGTACACAAGTACATATATTATTCGAACGTGTGCAAGATCAATTATAAGATTTTATATGTGTTAAAAAGACCAATCGATTCCTAATTTCATTTGGAATTTCTCCCAGAATTAACTCTCTTCCAGAGATCACTGTTTCTCGTACAGACGGAATTTAGTGAAAATATTTTTATTTAAATAAGATTAACTCACTCCCACCATTTCCATCCAGCAAATCGCGGACACCAAGACTATCGGCGCACCATTATTTTAATTTGAGTTACAAGCTTATGCATATTATTGTTATTGGCGGAAGAAACGATGAAGAAATATGTTGTTTGTGATAACCTTCCTGGGTTCAACGGGTCTTTATAGACTTCGACATTCATAAATTTAAATTTATGAGTTTTTACGATCCAAGTATGTTTTTCTTCGGAGGGGTGTGTTTCTGTAGGGCCTAGGAAAACCTGAAAACTCATATCTTGATTTCCTCCATGCCGTTCTTCCTGTTTTGTCTTTTCTTCTCTTATGTTAGAACGTAACCTTGGCGGAAAATAGTAGTGCAAAGCACTTCAAAATCTTGAGCCTTTTTTCAACAGAGTTATTCCTTATTTTGATTTCAGAAAATCCTGTCATTTATTACATAAAACTTCCAAAAACTAACAACAACAGGACTAAAATCACTTAATACTCTTGATTAACATTCACCAGCCATGCTACACCTACTTTCTGCATCTAGAAAAGCAAAAATAAATTAGAAACTTATTTCGTTTCTAATTTATTTTTGCTTTTATACAATAATTCATAAAGCTTATCTACAATAATTTATAAAGACTTATTTTTTAGACCTATTTGTCCCATATAAAGCAACCAAACGTTTTCGTCAATCGCACACTAAAAGCAAATACGACTGGAGTTAATATTTACAGGCACCGCAAATGAGACCGAATGTGAAATTTCTCACTGTATATGCGAAAGAGGAGATGGTGTTGACTTAACGAAATCTTCTCCAACCACTTAGTGCCTTAGCGTTCGTGCGTGATTAAAGGGTTTAAATTTAAATTCTTGTAAACGTGTCGCATCTCTATTTAATTAAGACGTTTATAGTTTGAGCTTGTTCTCGTAAAGGATGAAAGAAAACCTATTCCAAGAGAAACTCTGTATTGGAAACGTATGCGTGTCTACTAGTCTGTGAATTCGAGAACTAACTCAGATCAGAATTGGATACTAGAAAATACTAGATTAAAAAATATGTCAGAGGCTGTTTGAATAAACTGCTTCCAAAAAAAAGTGCATCCCACAAACTAAGCAGTCTCCTAGGTAAGAACAATTATATAACATAACTTGACATTCTTTTCTGTAATTAATTCAAAATACTCTCATGGTTTAATTAATTTAAAAAAAAAAAACTTATTGAGCTGGGCCGTTTAAGATTGAAAAATGTGGAGCGCTCCCCTCATCGCTTGTCGATTTTGCGAGTTATCAGAATACTGTATATCTTTCTAATTAGTTTGTAATGTTACGTAACCAAACCCAAAATTGTGGGGCACAATATGCTCTTCTGGAGTATGTATCTAAATTACATCATGTTTTTATCAACATAGACAGAAGTACTCCGATTTTTCTGTATGGTTTCTCTTGAACGGATTGCATTTTTTCTTGAACGGAAATTCTTTTGTAATCTACATCCCGAAAGTACATTTGCTGCAAGCAATGTTTGTCTGATAGATTCCACAACAGAACCTCCATATTTTAACGAAATGCAGGTAGTTAGCTGTTGGTCGAGGTGATAAGAAGACATGGATTATTTGGATAAGATCAAGAATCAGGTCTCCGTAAAAATATATATTTTGAAGGTTTTGGCATACTCTATGGCAGCCATCTGCACCAATGAATGCCTAGGGATGGGGGAAGACTACTACCTTTGGCGTTTTCCTACTCGCTAGCTAAGGTCAGCTGCTAGCTTTGGTCTTCTTTTAGCCCATAGGCATTCATTGTGGAAGAAGACTGCCGAAGAGCAAACCGAAACGTTCTGTATATAGATTTTAACGATGATCTGATCGTTGTTAATATTTTAAGGTTATCGTCCATCATCCTATTGTATATTGTTATCAGACAGAATCCAACAGATTTTGAATATATTTGTATGCGCAGTTATTTAAGCAAAGTTTAAGACAGAAAAAAAAAAATTATTCCCTGGTATGTAATTAATTTCTTTGACAAATTGGTTAATTCGTGCAATTGCTTCAATTTGCCCTTTTAAACGTCGGGAATTCTAAATTCTAATTAAACCTTCTGATGCAAAGAATGTAATATCTGTTGTCATACCTGTCGGTGGAGACCGTCGTCACTGGCTTCTGTGCGAGTACTGTGGGCGAGCGCTTTCGACGTAAATACGTCATTATCAAGCCACTGTTAAGTTAGTACTGAACTGTGTTTGTAGTTTCAGAGTATTTATACAGGGTGGAGTACGTTGTTTACTTCTGTTAAGGGTCGTCCAGGTAGTTTGTTTGTCTGTACTCTGTGCAGGTGTTCGTTCTACTAGCAAAACACATCACAAACGTACTCAAAGAAACTATTAACCTAACAAACACATACACTATTCGCAATACACAAGACCTAATCACAAGACTAAAGGACACTCACATATCACCCACCATGGTACTAGTTTCATTCGATATAAAGGACTTATACCCTTCCATACCTGTGAACGAGACATTACACATAATACGCAACAAACTTACAGAACTATACGACGTAGATTACATTGACCAACTAACTGACGTACTAAAATCAGTACTTTCACAGAACTACTTCCAATTCAACGAACAGATCTACAAACCACAGGACGGACTAGGCATGGGCAACCCGACATCTTCAATACTAACGGAAGTATTCTTACAACACTACGAGGACTTAACCATTCCAACACTTATGGACAAACACAAGATAAAATTCTACGGTAGATACGTCGACGACACATTTCTCATCATAGAAAACGACACCACAGACGAACTCCTTACAGACCTTAACAAAATACACCCAAACATTATTTACACGATGGACAAAGAGCAGGACAAAACTATAAACTTTCTCGATCTAACAATAACAAGAACAGAAAACTCACTTACATACGGCATCTACAGAAAACCTACTACGACCGACACAACAATCCATTCCTCATCCGTACACCCCACACAACACAAACTCTCAGCCTTTAGACACATGATCCACCGCCTCCAGACTACACCCATGACCCATCAGAACTACAACAAGGAACTATCAACCATATACGACATAGCACATAACAACGGTTACGGGCGAACAACCATCGACAAACTAATAACACAAAACAGCACTAAAAAACTCACACAGACGGACGAAGTCACGACAAGACGCTGCACTTTCACATATACAGGACCGTTAACATACCGACTAACTAACTTGTTTCACAAAGAAGGACTTAAGACAGCACTAAAAACAGATAACAATTTACGGACTAACCTCACAAACGATATCGACAGACCTAACAAATACGACCTAAACGGAGTGTACAAACTAACATGCACTTGTGACCACACATACATCGGACAAACAGGACGAAAACTAAAGACACGATATACAGAACACATACGATCTTTTAAACAGAACAAACGTGACTCTAACTACGCCAACCATTTACACGAACACGCACACGACCCTAGCAACATACAAAACAGCATGACACTCATACACAGACAACAAAAAGGACGTAGACTTGACATACTAGAAAACATGGAGATATACAAACAACGATACTTTAATGGAAACATTATAAACGAACAACTTAACACTAGCTCTGACACAATATTCAGACCACTCAAACTACTTAAACGAACAAACAAACGAAAAAGGACAGACACGGCATCACTTCCAATAACTAAACGACAACGTACTTAACAAAAAAAAAAAAAAAAAAAAAAAAAAAAAACTAAGAAAGATAAACATAAAATCACATTTTTCCAAGATCAACATACAACGGACCACCTGCACAGAATACAGACAAACAAACTACCTGGGAAACCCTTAGACGGCAATGACCCACGGAGCCAACAAACACTTTACCTGAACGAACACCTGCACAGAGTACAGACAAACAAACTACCTGGACGACCCTTAACAGAAGTAAACAACGTACTCCACCCTGTATAAATACTCTGAAACTACAAACACAGTTCAGTTCTAACTTAACAGTGGCTTGATAATGACGTATTTACGTCGAAAGCGCTCGCCCACAGTACTCGCACAGAAGCCAGTGACGACGGTCTCCACCGACAGGTATGACAACAGTATATTTACTGGCGGACCTAACCCCTTAGATTAATGTAATATCTATAATTCTATTTTATAGGATTTTTCCTATCTGCTTATTGGGAGAAATGCCCGGTTATGATGTCCGCCATCCGGAAGTACTGGCAAGAAATGACAAAAACAATGTATAGTGATGTTTTCATTTTGTATTCTAAAATTAAACAAACAATAAAACATAATATATTATTAAATAAATATCTATATGTTTGGATCTGTCTGATAAATTACCTTTTAGTGCGTTTCTTCCCTTCCTCTATAGGGGGGAAACTGGCTTATGACGCCAAACCGATGACGCAGTCCGAAAGTGCCGTCTAGAAAACTTCGAGTTTCAGAACTTACAGATCACGGAAATTATGGTATATATATATATATATATATATATATATATATATATATATATATATATATATATATATATTTCAATTCTACAGAATCCTCACAATTTTTACAATATCTATAACGCTATTTGAATAAAGTGGGAAAAACTAGAATTTTCTTGAGATTTTCCTAAATTTCTCGAAACCGGTTGGAAACGTGTAGTAAGTGTTAGGTATCTATTCCTAATACCCAATAAATTTCCTACAAAAATGGTTCTTGTGCATTTTTAGATTGAGCAATTTCGTTCTTGGTAATCTTTACTCGTTTTTTTTAAAATTTTTTTATGTACCTGCATACACCACGCAATCAGTGCTATTTAATTGGTTGATTATTTTTAGTTGCTATTTTTTCAGTAAAACACGATATGTAAATGAGAAGCGTTTTTGTATTAATTGTTTATAATTTCCGTTTAAAGTAGGCTACTGCCTTTCTCTTGAGCATTGTGGAGAGTATATCATGCTTTTCCAGCAATGCAGAAAGAAAAATGTTTAATGTTTATAAATAGTTTATATTCATGTTTAAAATTATTGGAATACAATAAAATTATTTCTGTTAGTAAATCATATATTTATTGATTTGCTTTAAATAGTTATATTTAACATTATGGGAACTATAGTCATATATTATGTTTGTAATTTATTTGTACAATGAACATCCTATTCTTTCATTCATATCTTGATTTTCAGGCAATTTCAAAAGAATTTAGTAATTGTTTCTACCCCAATCTTTCCAAATGACACTAAGGATAAGAAAGGAGAAGCGCTGGGATGATTTCATCACATTCTGAAAGATTGGAGCTATTGTAGTGGGTTTTCTGTTCCTCCTTTCGACTAATACTATCACAGGCACACAAAATAAAAAAAAGGTGGTCTGTTCCAAAGACACCATTCATATATTCTTATGTATTTCGAAACGCTGAATCCGAATCCGGAGAGTGTTTGACCCCTGCATGTCAGGTTTAAGGGCATTTGAAGGTCAAATTTCGAAAGAAGTCGTTTAAGAAGAAATGACTAGCGCTTCCATGGTTTTGAGGGTCGTTGAATTCAAATCCGGGATCTGTTTCTACCCATCAACGGACAAATATGGTTATTTCAGTAAAAATGAATTTTTGATTGCAAATTCTGAATGACTGGACAATTTTACGCCCAGATACGAGTTAATTTTTTTTATATTATTATTATAGTCATCAAGGTAATTTCAAAGTCAGTTTATGTTCCTATACACAATGCAAAAATATACTATTAGTGTATATATATATACAAGAGTATACTTTTACAAGAGCACAATCTACTTTTCACGAGTGTAATAAGAGTTCTGACCATTCTCTTACTTTTGAGGGGAATTTGAAGTTTACAATGCCTCAGAACTTTATCTAGCATCTTGAAGACTGGTTACGAAGAATGCTTCGGATTAATGGTCGAAAAACAAAATATGAACTGGGTACCTCATATAATATTTAGTAGTTGCAGAATTATGACCTATAATGTGGTCGGAACCCTAAATTCGAAGAGCTTGCTATTTCTGTTACCAGTACTTTTGGCTTTAATACTTCTAATAAATCAAATATTTTGTATTAACGTAGTAGTCTAGTTCTAAGAAGCCACATACTCGTATTTTTGTATTTTATATTGGAACATAAAGTGACCTTAAAATGAACTTGATGGCTATAATAGAAAAATAAATTAAACACGTATCTGGACGTAAACGATTCCAATCTATCAGAATCTGCAGTCAAAAATTAATTTTTTCCAAAATAAACATATTTGTCCTTCTAATGACCTTGATTTTGTGCCGATGGGATGAAACAGACCCCTGATTCGAATTCCTCAAAACCATGGAAGCTCTAGTTATTTCTTCTTAACCGACTTCATTCGAAATGTGACCTTCAAATACCCTTAAATCTGACATGCTGGGGTCAAATAACTTCGAATTCGGATTCATCTTGTGGAAATGCATAGGAATTTATGTATGGTGTTTTTGGTAAAGACAATTCGTTTTGAATTTTGTGTGCCAGTGTAATCTGAGCGAGGTTAGCTTGAGTAAATGTATACAAATATACTCTTCCAAGGTTTTCACTCGCATGTTAGTTTGTCTATATATCTATGAGCCCACCTCTTAAGATCAACTATCTTTTCAATGCACGACAATAATGCATTACGATATGCTGGAAATGAATGGTTCTGCTTCCAACATTCAACATTTTTGTCCATCCCTTTGCTCTCAATAGATTTTCACCCTTTTAAAGTTAAGGCAGTTCGACGAGAGAACTTATTTTTAGCGTTTGTTGGTCGAATCACGTTTGTAGAGTAAATATTTCAGAAGCTTCCTCCAGATGCTGACCGTGGTCTGAATGTTTAGATGGAAAAGTAACTTTAAGGCTAGGTTTCTTCGGAAAGTATAACAACTAAAAAGGAATAATTTATAATGAGAACCGGATATTAAAATGTACGAAAATATAACAAAAAACTCATTTGAGTTTATTGTAGTGTGTTGTTCATAGTAATGGAAATGCAAATGGTAGAGCTTTCGGGAATATTTCCCCCATTTGGCGCATGCGGGATTAGAACTATTCCATCTATCTGAACGGGCTATATTTGTTTTTGTATGTTTTCGAGCATAGGTAAGTTGGCCCACATGATAGAGTTTCCCCAAATAGCGGTATATGAAAATGCTTAGTTCACGCAATTATTCCAAGTCGGGGTATTTTTCTTTTTTCTCGCTTTTTATAATAAAGAAAATATAATTTATATTGTGATAAAGAAGGGAAGATGGAGGCTAACGAGGGATGGTAGAATAATTATCAGGATGCTGGGAAATGACTCGCCCCTCGTGACTCGATTCCCTGCAGATGGTAGCAAGGAGCAGGCAAACCTTTCCGTAGGCTCTTTCAAGAATTTTAAATTAATCCAGTGATTAGAGATAAAACTCTTTATTTTTAGGAGGTGGAATAAACTCCCCCCTCGAAAAGCTATTGACTCGACGAAAAGGTTCAACCTGGGCAAAAAGGTATTGACAAAAGCTGCCTTTACTGAGTCTGTTGGCTTCGAATTCTTCCAAATATCTCCCCCCCAAGTGTTCTCATTTCTTAATGAGAAAGTTATTTGTATGATAATTGCTCGCCACTCAAGGACAAATGTCTCAATATAATTATTTAATGATGATTTATTTATTTTCCACACTCGATATTTATCCTGTCGCGAACCAAAAAAAAAAAAAAGAATATAAGAAGTCAAGGATTGGATTGGATTTGGCTAAGAAAAAACCGCCAGTTTTTCCGGAAAATGTATATTTTGAACGCTGGGAATGTAGAAAGACCAAGATAACTTTTAGATGACCATGGATATGTGTGAAGAAGAATGCCAAAACGTTCAAAAAAATTTTCTGGAAATCTGACGTTTTCTCTTTGCCGAATCCCATCCATTGACTACTTACCAGAGTAGGGCATTATTTAATACACTTTTTATTCAATAATCATTTTTATTCAATAAAAATTTATTCAGTGATGAAATTATTCAGCCACTAAATTATTTTTATTCTATAAATAACAGTGTTGGTTCATTACTCAATACTTTTTATTGAATAAGAATTTATTTACCGATATTTTTTTAATTTAATGAATAATTATTTATTTTTTATTCTAAATTCATTTTAAATAATGTGGTCCACGGAAAAAAATCAGATTCTTTCAAAGTTCAGTAAACAATATCACTTAAATAAATTATTTTCATTAAAAGTAAGAAAACATGTAATAAACGTAGTCATTTTTATTAGAAAAGATTGTTAGAATACCTCACTAGTATTTAGCGAAACATTTCAGTCAAATAAATCAATTTATTCAATCAAAATGTTCATTCGAATAAATCAATTTTATTCAATAAAAATTTTCATTCTAATAATACATTTATATTCAATAAACATTTTCATTCAACCAATCGTTGTTATTCAATAATGAATAAAAATAAATCGTTATTCATTGAATCGCCTAATCATAATCATGAATGAAAAATTATTCATTATTCAGAGTGAAATATCAAATTTATTCATTATAATGCATTATTTTTTGCCGAACACTGCTTCCGACCACCACAACTATCTGGATCTAATTAGAAAAAAAAAACATATATACATTTTAATTGGTGTTCTTTATGAAAATTAATAACTGTTCTGGCTAAATATATATATATATATATATATATATATATATATATATATATATATATATATATATATATATATAAAATGAGTCCTTCCTATGGAGGGAGGCAGGAAACGTGCTAAAAATGATTAAAAAAAAAGGTAAACTTACATAAAATACAGATAAACAGAAATTATAATGTTTTTAATAATAAATAAAATTATTATACTTATGTCGTTATTGTACTCATGTCACCTTACCTTGTTGTTTTGATAATTTGTCCTTATTCATAACTAAGTTATATGAAAACGTATTGTTCATCTATACCTTTTTATTATTATTATATGACTAACGAAAATGTTTTAACTTGTTGTTTAAGTGTTTGTTTTTTTTTATTCAATTCTGTATATTTGTTTTTAGCTGACGAAAGCTGCCAAAAAGCTTGCCGAAACGTTTTATATGTAGATTTTTACGAAAATATGATATGGCTCTTCTTAGCCGAAATCGATGACATCTTATCACCTCGACAGCTAATTACCTACACCTCATTATGAAGTATTTAGATTATTACACATCAAAATTATTTATAATAACAAGTTTAACATAAATTTATAGAATTCACAACTTGCGTCATTTATGTGTATCGAATGTATGTAATCTTTTTAATGAATTATAAAGTGATTCTGAAGGATATGGTAAAGTTCAAGTAGGACTTGTTTTGTACTTTCTATTTTAATGAGAAGAAAAATGACGGATTTCTTGAGTAAAAATCTCTGAAGGAGCGAGACTTTCTAATGAGGGCCAGTAGTATGGAATAATTGTTCCTTCCTTGGGGAGAAGAAAAACAATTTCTTTTTGCAGCTCAAAAACTGGAGATAATTTCATGAAAAAATGACTTAGTTATTGCAGTATCACAATGATCCTTTTACGTTTATTCGACTTGTTGCTGAATAATTAGTTACCTGTGATATGTAATTGGCACGACAACTTCTTCGGTGTCCAATTAATGTTTGTCGATGTCAGAATTATAACAGTCGACTGCATCGAACTTCGAATCATAAATAATTCGAACAAACTCTGGGCTCCCGAGGCGTTACACGCAAAAAACAAATTTAACCTGAACAAGTCTATTTTAGGCCAAAATCGTGGAAAATTATGTACATATGTAAGTGTAACCTTAAAATGGGCGTCCTGGTAGGGGACTTCTAGGACTTCCTCCTATATTAGTTGAACTCATTATAGAAGTCATCACTTCTGTACTTACAAATCGAATTGACAACTTTAACGGTTCACTAGTAGTGGTTGGGGCATCGACACAATGTCTTTATATGCAAACATAAACTTCGCCGTAGTTTGCCGTGACGTTCCTGCATGTGATTCTCAATCTAAGGAGAGTATTCTAGTGGTAGTACTATGTTAATTTTGTGGGCAAACAACTACAAGGTTTATTTTTTTTTATTTTATTTTTTTTTTACGGCGCATCAACAAATCGTGGCTATTAGCGCCGTACAAGGTTATTATACACTTTAATGGTAATGGTGTAACTCTTCCAATTTTTTTTTAAGATGAGTTTTTTTGTATACTAAAAAGTAAACTGAAAACTAAAAATGTGCCTCATTCCCTAAAAAACTGATCTACTATCAATGTGTAGACAGTAGTTACAACTTATCGTAAAGTGCCAACTGCTTTAATAATTTGAGGATTCTATCTATTGCTTGAGTATTCTAGCTGATGTGTAACCAATAGTGGTCACAATTGAATTTGGATGTAGCGATGGGCCTAACAAATAAGTGGTTACAAAAGAAATCTCCTACAATTAAAAAAGCCACAAATACGGTCACTAAACTTTGGACTTTCTTAGAAACCTGTGACAACGTCTATCATCACTTGTTTACACATTTAAGTAACATTTCAAAAATTATTAAGAAAAAAGGAGAAAATATGTTAAAAAAAAGATTTTAGATTATTTTACAGTTACTGATCAGTTAGGTGCTCAAATGTATGTACTAGCTGAATAAGAGTTCAATTAGCCGTTTCTTGTCAATATACTTTATATGTACGTACAAACAACATGAATTTGAGTAAACGTCATGTACGTGGTTTTAATTCCTATTTTTTGTTTGTTTTTCCACTTTACAGGCAGGTAAGTCGAATTATAACCTGGATGAATTGTTGTTCTATAAGTCAAAAAATGTTTCAAGGTTCCTTGATGATCGACTTACGAGAGAGGACTGTAGTTAATTTTGCCTTTTCAAGAAAATACAATCACATGAGAAACTTTAATTGTTAATTTCATTAACCACAAGTTTCTTTGTTAGGGGGTTATGTTATGATTTTCCAGTATATGGACTGATACGAACCTGTACAAATGTACTTCCGAGCTTTTTGATGATCATGCCTATAGTACAAGCGTTAACGTGGCCGTATACGTTAAGTTCAAATATCAAGGCAGAAACTGCACAGTTTGGCCTCAAGGTTTGGACTGAATGGGCCTAGCACACACAGGATAAGTTAATAGACCTCAAGGCAGAGGCTGCACAGTCCAGTTATAGTAGACCCACTGTATGTGAAGTAAATATGATCTTATCCACACACATCAGGCCTGGCTTGCACAGTCCCGGCTTTATTGGCCTGTACAGTTAATCTATGAGTTATATAATTGTACTTCGATGGACTGTAGAGGTCAAATCAGGCTTCAAGAATGTCCCATATACTGTGAGGAATATCTCAGGATTCCTTACCGTATATTGGCGCCCTAACGAATGGTACATCGGCCGAGTGTGTAGGCAAGATAGATCGAGTTTCGGATGAAACGCGCTAAACGGACATAAAACTGTAACGGAAACCACGATTCGTATGGAAATCCCCTTGAATGGAATAAGACCTGTTCATTCAATCAGACAAAATGATTTGAGGTCGGCCTCTTTCCCGATGGCGATTAATTGATTTTTCTATATTTCAATAGAAATTCTATTAAGAAGTTATCTCATTTCTCTCCCCTGCCACCTTAAGGGGGCTTTTCTTCCCTTCAGCAAGAATTAAATGAAGAAAAAAGAGGAGAAGAAATCGAAATCCGTTGGTTTTCTACCAGCGAAGCATTAAATCGCCGGTTTTCTATTTGAGATGAGATAATATCGGGTTGGCAAGAGAATAATGACTTTTATTAGAGTAGGTGTAATATAATAATTTTCTGGAGATGAAAGAAACATGAGTTTGAATATTCTCGTCGCTTTCTGTGTGCTAGAGTAGGTTTTATTGTTATTATTTGAATGTCCAAAATGGTTACGTATTCACAGAAAAGTTCAGAATTAACCGTTTCCCTTGTGCAAATGCCTCCAAATGCAAGGGGTACTGTTCCACCAAGATTAAGTTGTTTTTTGTTTCGTGGATTGGAACAATGGAGGATTGATAACAGAGTAAGCTTTCCTCTCTTTTTTACGGGCTATGATAATTTTTCATTGCTTCTCGCGAATCTGCGAATTAATGGGGCGTAAGAGAGGGACTGCAGAGGTGTAAAGAGGAAATTGAGCCGCCAAATTCCTTTATCTGTGTTTGCGTGGGATCACTGTTGAACAAATTGAGGTCTCTAGACGTGTTTTACAGTGGTTGAACGAGAAACATTTACACCTAGTACGGCGCCGAGGTTCCAATCGAACGCATCTTCTATAAAAATAAGCTGTTCTATACTTTTTTTAAAAATCTTAAATGATTTTATGTTATATGCACACTTCTTTAGCGTTAAACGATGAATATTTATGTGTCTGTGTATATATATATATATATATATATATATATATATATATATATGTGTGTGTGTGTGTGTATTTATATGAATATATTGTTGAGGGTGAATATGAAGGAAGAGATTTTTTTGTTTTAGCGCGTTTTCTTCCTCTTTCCATAGAGAGAAACCCCCGCTTCGAAGGTCACGAAAATACTGGTGGTTCAAAGTTATATTTTGGTGCTAAATTTGTCTCGAGGAACAGATAAGATAGTAATTACCCACTAACTTGTTTTCTCGACTTTTCCTGGTACATCAGGAACGCTTCATTTCCTCCCCCCCCCCCTTCAAAAAAATAAATAAAATAACGACTTATGCCTAATTTTTGTGGCTAGATATATTGATGAATTATTTTTACTACTATAATTATTAAAAAAAAAAAAAAAGAAGAAAAAGCAAAGCGTGATAAACGTAAATGTAAATATGCACAGTTTTTGTCCCTCCGAAATTTTCCTCAAAGCCTCAAAAGTGGCCCGACATTGACGAAATACGGTACAAAAATACATTCTCTCAAACAGAGGATCAAGTTTGTTAAACGAGAAAAAATTGAAGCGTTTACTATTTTGAGCTTATAGGCTTTTACTTTTATTTTTTCTAGATAATTTGGCTTGGAAAATCAAATTAAACCATTTCCAACGCCATATTTACAACTGTTTTTGAGAAAAGTGTGTGAAAAGGTATACTTTTCTTTATATTTTCTAAAATATCTAGAAACAGGTTGATCTATTAGAAAACGTAATATATTCTTTACATAAACAGTTAATTTGGAGAAACCTGTGCTTAAAATTCGAAAGTGGGGGGGGGGGTTCGTTTTGAACAAATGATTAGCCTCAATTTTTAATCGGACTTTTTTAAAATTGCATTTTACAGTAAATTGAATATTTTAGCCAAACAAGGCAAGTATGCGAGAAACGTGTTTTTAATAGAGTTTTCTTAGTGGGAGGTTGAGAAGGCGGAGTACGTACTTTGCGCATAGGGCAGTGTCAGTACCCTGTTCATTGTGGCTTCTAAACTCTTCCTTTTCATTGTCATTTAATTTGAGTAGGGGTTTACTTTTTTTACAAAAGATTAAAGCAAAATATTGACGTATTCACTTTAGAGTGGAAGGTCTATAAATAAAATAGGAGAATAAACAAAATACTATGGCTGTGAATAATTTTAATTTTAGCTTCCAATTAGGCACTGAACGGGCGTAACTAGTGGAGCTGTGAATAATAAATCAAATTTATTTATTCAGGTATTCTATTTGTTGACCTTCCGCCCTTCACCTGAATAAGTGGATTTAATAGAGTCACTATTTAATGAACATTCACTGTTCCAATTCCAAGTGTTCCAAATACGTTCTGGAACAGTACTAAGAGGACTTCGTTCCTGCGTCCCGGACAGACAAATCTATATTTTGAATGTTTTTGCATGTCCTTTCTGAGCAACATATGCCTAGATGCAATACGGAACATCGTTTTCGGTGAATTTCACGGGTCGAAATCATATCGCTTACGGTTTTCGTTTATAATCTCCCTGGTACACACGAAAACAGTTTTTTAGAGCGATGTCTTTAACCTAAGTCGAGAAAAACTGATAAGATTTATATTCCTTATTATTTTGACGTTTTGGTACCGAGAATCGGTGGAATCATTTGAACATTGTTAGATTGTTTGACATTTATCTAAACCCAGATATTTAAATTTAAGTGTTAAGGCAGAAAGTGGCAAAAGAATATTTAATTAACGTACTAATCCAGTTTTGAGATTTTTGTATATTTTCCTAATTATCTCGAAAATGGTTGGGAAATCGTGGTAGGTGGAAGGTTACCGTTTGAGAGCTCATGGGCGTATATAAGGGGGGCTGCAGCCCCTTCCCGCGAAATTTTGATTTCATAAAAATGTGCACTAAAAACCTTAAAAATAAATTAAGTAAGATCACTTATTTCAGAAGAAAAGATTTTTTGGGATGTAATAGCGTTTTAGTTGGCAACCGACAAAACGGTTCTTAAGTAATTTTTTTTGGATGTTCTCAGCTGAAGTTCTTGTGATCTTTGTTTAACCTCAGCGTTTCTTTATAGTTGTTTTTGTAATGGCATTTAGCACTAAAATGAATTTGTCAATAAATTTAGATACGTAAAATGGTATAGAGACGTTACGGAAACGCGCTAAGATGCGAGACAGACTTTTTAGATTAGTCCTGAGGTTTTGACACGACAGGGCATCACTCATGCTTATATTGATGGAGAAGGGGGCGCCAACCCCCCTAAAGTACAAGGGCTAGTAAATACGTGTGTATTTATCAACCTGAATACACCTGTTGCTTTTGAGCAAATCTTACGCACTTTTTCTTACGGCCGAAACACTTTTCACTCTCGTTTATATCGAAGACAGTGTCCCACACAGAAGCTTTCTCTAGCCAGATGTGGTCATTTTTTTTGTTAAGAATTTCATAGATTTCACTATGATCCCAAACACATGACAAAAAATGATTTACACGATAAGGATAAGTTTTTTTTAAATCAATATTTCGTAATTAATTTGTCATACTTTGAGATATTATTATAAAATATATTATTTAAAAATTTAAACACGGTTCGTGAGCTTTATAAGGAGAATTATTTTGAGAAAAAAACAAAAAAAACAAAACAAATATATATTTATTATGGTTGATGACAATACCCGAGTTAATTCGGGCTTCAATGCAGCACAAAAAAAAAAAAAAAAAAAAAAAAAATCGATGCCCGCAATATTTGGGGATTACTGCTTAAGAGTTAAGCACTAAGGACTAGAAACATTCGTCTCTGAATGAGATTAGAACCACTTCTACAGGACGCGCTAATGGCCTCAGAAGCAGATGCACAAAAACAAACAAAACTTCTACAGGAATAAATAATTAGAGAAATGGGGGATGATCCTCGGATAATGTAAAAACCCGAAGATAAGAAATAGTTATAGGCAGCCAGAGACTAGGCACTGGATATTAACGGATTCCTCTTTGCTAAAAGAGCTCTCTCTATCCTCCCACTTCAGCTCAATGCAATAATCGATCCCACGTTGTGCAACATATTCTCACATAGAGCAATAGCTTTTTGGAAAAGTCGAAAACATGGAAACTGAAGGAAACCTTATTCTTGTAGACTTTCACGGTACATATTACTACATAAATCCGTTAAGGATTCATGATACGACCGTGTCGATGTGTCAATTACCGATCCTTAACCAGATATTCTGCAGGATTATTCCGGGTTTTGTAACATATTAAGTAAAGGAAACCTGTCTGAAGTATTGTTAGAATATTCAAGCCTTCTGAACAATATTGCAGACGTTTTCGTCATACAGTTTATACAGTTTCGTATAAAAATTATAGTTGAAACGCTGCTAATGGTCTCGATAAGAGTACTAAAACAAATAATAACGTTAAAATAAATAAATAATAAACTTTCGGACACGGTATTTTTCAGTCCACGATTGACCTATTAAAAATAGGAGTTTGTCTTGATTTTTGCCAACTTATCTGCATGATGTTCAAAACTTCCGAATAATGAGGGGAGGAATACTAAATCTTTTTCAAATGAATTAAAAAAATGTCAGGTTTAACTCGCTGAACCTAAACTGTTAGAGACCATCTAGGATAAAGTAGCTATTATTTATTACCTAATATTTTATTGTTATAATGAAGTATCGTAGCGTCTAGCTACAGGGGAATTGTGCGGCACCTGAGGAACAGATCCTGAGGAGGTTCTCAATCCATCTCTAATCCTCTTCGGATCACCACTATCTTTGCTGATTTACCATCATTGATGACTGATTTACTTTCAAGCCTGCAGGGTTCGCCACCTTCTGGTGCAATCTTCGAGCTGAGGGCAGCACCATTCGGGCTTGTCACCAGATTAAAGCCGATTTGCGCACTGCCCGCTCTAAGGCAGTACAGCTTTGAGGCCCTTAGGAGTACCTTACTGCTACACTTGCTGCATACACCCTTTGGAGGGGCCCCTTTTTCTACGCCCCGTCAAGCTAGATTTTCAACTTGGCGTCAGCGGCTAAAGCGGAGACCACAATTACCCAGATAAGCAAAACCACAACCATTTTTAAATAACTCTCAGCCGCCACTATTCACCCGATTTCAACTATACATTATTGTTATTTCCTTATTTTTTTATTTGCACATAAGCTTATATTTTATTTAATTTCCACTAACAACACTAACCAGCATCTGCTCCACAAGGAGATATTTTTTCTTTTGTTTTCGATAATGAATAAGTTAATTTTTTTTTTTGCCGTTCAATCTTTTCAATTATTTAGCCTCAATAAAAGGCACTTTATGTTTGGCACTATTTCCGATAAATATTTTCTTAAATTTTTCATTAGCAATTTGGTGTTGAACATAACACAAACTATCTTAAAGTTATTGTCATCAAAGTACTTTCGTTTGACTCACCAAGTAAAAATACATATAAAATGCAAATGGAACAATTGTAATGTTAAATTGTGTATGTTACAATTTCGGGCACTTTCGTCGAAAATCGGTATTCCGGTATGCTGTCAACGAACTACCCCTTGTTGTAGAAAATTATTTTCATGCAATCTGTTATATTATATATGAATTATTGATAGAGACACAAAAACATTATTACTAAGCACTTTATTAGACCAGGACATACAGGTAGACTGACTGTTACAAACAAAGAGATGCCACTGACACCTAGATTAGATACTCATAACACAATCCACGTTATTGAATGCCAATGAACTAACAAAAAAATATGTAGATACCAAAATGATATTCGAGACCAATGAAAATATGATTATAACTAATACTCAATTAAAAATGTTTTAGGTATAATAAATGCCTGAAATATTAATCCCGAAAGAATAGGACTTCAGTATTAAGAATTACTGTTATGTATTATTCGTTTTTTAACAAATCTCTACTTCCTAAAGAAATTCATCATGACCTGCCTTTCGCGAAAATGTTTAATAATGATAAGGGAGTATGGTGCCGAATGACAGCTGTTAATAAAGAGCTCATTCTGAGCATACTTCAGATAAATGGGTCATGTAAATAAATTCACCAGCCATATCAGCAATGTAAATGTATTCGAGGGGAATGAATAGAATCCTGATATTCGGGGCGTGAATGATATAATATGTCAATATTGCTCAAATCAATTATTCTGTAAGAAATTTGCATACAAGTACTATTCAATCCTTTGGGAAATATTAATATTTGTAAAATTACAAAAGAAAAAGGGAGTGAAACATTTTCAATACTCATCCATAACTAATATTTCCCTAACTCTAATGTTTTTATTGTTCTATGCATTGAAATGCTCTGTTTTCCATTTGGAGTCCTAAAACCGCACTCTCTCTAAATCCTTTTCTCTCTTTGTCACTCACACTCCCTCTTTTTTCTCTCTCTCTCCCTCTCCCCTTTCCCTCCCCTCCTCTCTCCCTCTCCCTAGCCCTCTCCCTCTCCCTTTCTCTATATCATTCTTAATATCCTCACATCTTGATCTACGTCCTCGTGTAGACTATTGCTTAGACTCTTTCACTCCTAGATTTTTTGCCATGATTCCTGTTGTTGCTGGTGTATTTCCTTCACTTTAGCATTGGGAATTTAGATTTCTGCACAATATGACTATATAACTGGCAGAAGAAGAGTATTCCAGAATCGGGAAAGAAGAAATGTCCACACTTGACATCAAAACGTTCCCCTATTCGCATAAGTATCCCCAGGCTTGTCTTACTCTTTGAGATATTTCAAGGAGTTGTCCGTCCTTTGACATAATATGGTGCAAGTATGTGAACCGGGAAACTACTTGAACTTCCCCTCCATCTAGTAAGAGACTACTAGTTATATTAAGGAAGGCCTCTTGTTGTAAGTGTATGTTTTTTTTCATATTTATCCTCCATTCCCCTGACTCTCACAAGGAAACTACCCCAGGTGTATCTCACCGGCGTTTTCTTTATTATATATGTTGTAGTACTTAAAAAAAAATTAGACATGAATTTTTGTAAGTTCTAATTCGTCGATTTAACGGATGAATATCGCCTTTATATTTCACCACCAAATATCCCTTAGATAGACCAACAAATATAATAACATTTTTATTCGATGGTGTTAATGACCCAAAGGTTGGCATGCCTTAAATTTTTTTTTTTTTTTTTAAATATAACTCGAACAGGTTTGGAATTGTTTTAATAAAATCAACGGCAAATTTTATCTTCGAAAAAAGCGCTGAAATATATCGGGTGATGTTTCTGTAATCTTTTCAAAAAATATTTCTGTACGTTTTTTTACAGAACCGTTTTTTAACGAAAATATTATTTTGTATATTTTTCTTTAGATCATTTGTAAATTTCAGAAATATTTCATTCTTATATTTTAGAAGAATTTTCGTTCTTTCGCGAACATTTTTTCCCTCAAACCCCTGAAAAAATCGTAACGCTTACGTCTTAGCGCTACTAAGTTTCCAGGTACAGGTTTTATAAGTAACTAGCTGTTACCCAGTGTGCCATGCTACACCTACTTTCTGTCTATGACTCTCCCCGTACCAAGATCTACTTGATACCTAGTTGTCTATACCCAGTTACGAAAATCGGTCAAACGATGTGAATTTGTTTTAGTTCATAATGATACCGGTAGAGGCTAGCACAACAGCACTTCATCTAACAGCCGACAGAGGCCAGTAGTAGTCGAATCAAAATGGCCGTCACAATATGAATGGTTCAGTGTAGCCAATTTGTCTTGAACAAAACTTTTGACCTTTTCACCAAATTTTGAAATGTGACTATTTTGACCTAGGCTAGGAGATTTCTCGTATCAAGACCTACCTGTGTGCCAAGTTTGGTCAATATCGGTCAAACGGAGTAGATTTGTATAAGGAACAAACAAACAAATAAATAAATATACAGAAAAACAGACAGACACGTGATTTTGATATATATAGATTAGACTTGGGGAATATTAAATTAAACCGTTTTAAAGGCCATAACTATAACTATTATTGAGGAAAATGGGTAAAAAACTTGATTTTCTTGGGATTTTTTTTATATGTTCTTATTTATCTTGAATCCAGTTAGGAAATCATAGTAAATACAATGTGAAAGGCTTTTTAAATATCCAGAAATTCGGTTCTTATGCGAATTTCCGTAGAGCGATCTCATTCAAACGGTGCTTATGTTTTCTGTTGTGGTGCCTAAGATCTTTTTTTTTTTTTTTTTTTTTTTGCGTGCATCTACAGCTCAGGTCATTAGCACCCCCCAAGAGATCTTGTTTTCCTTTGAGATTTCATCTTACATTTTTACATGTGTAGACGTTTTATTTTGTTCCAAATGACACTAGAGCTAAGATGACGCAGTTCCTGCAAGTCCGACCTTTTTTATATTTATTGGCCTACCGCCAAACATATATTTCATCTCATGAATACATTCGGTTTGAAAAAATAAAGAGGGGGCTTCCTTTTAGCTCCATCTACCCTTTCACAAATAATCAATTCCCTTCAAGCTCGAGTTTTTTTCCGTGTTTGAGTTGTGGTGAGAATCTCGCTTAAAGTTGAAGCTATTTAAAGTTTTGTTTTGGCAGCCTCGGTTCTCTCACATTGCTGTCAGTATATATATTTTTTAAATAATTAAAACTACTCAAATAGTACGATGTTAATTTTTTTATATAAGTTTAATAATTCAATGAGGCATTTGGTTTCAAAACGCTCGGCATCAATTTTTACTTCAGAAAGTCAATAAACCAAGAAATTTGTTAATTTTATCGTTCCGGAAGGACAAAATATATTTACAACTCAATATTAATCAATGATCATTTTTTCAGCTCGATCTAAATGTTTACCGTCCAAATGACGCCGCTTCAGGAGCACTTAAATTGATTACTTACAGCATTAACCTCAGAATACCATCTCCAGACAACACTACCTCTTGACTGAGAAGATTAATCATGTCTGTTAGAGATCACCTGTTTATAATCCATTGTGGTAGGTAAATGTCCATCCCAAAAATAAGTCTTTGTCTTTAAATTAAATAATTCATTATATGTAAAATTATAAAAATGATCATATTAATAAACTTTAAATACGTCTTGTTTATGACAGAAGCCTCTTCATATTTGAATGAAGATTACAGAGCATCTAACTATAAAAATATATATAAACAACAAATTTAAATTCAATTAAATCTTTCTTCCTGAAAAAAACAACAAGTGTATTAATTTGGACCACAATACAGTTCCAGTAATTGAAAATGAATGTCCATAATCGTTTTCCACCAGACTCTGTCCCGAGCTGCTCTCAACCAGTTGTCACACACTACTCTTGTGATTTTATCTATCCATCTAAGAAATGACCTTTTACTGCTCCTGGTTTGTTCCCTGGGAATACATTTCATATGTCGTAGAAATAATGGGATGAGTTAGAAAAAATGACCGATTTCTTTGTGTTTGAACTTTGCATCGTAATTCCTCTCTTATTTACATTCGGTAGCTAAGAATTGTGATAAGAAGTTCATGTTTGATCCCTTCTGAATCATTTGGTAACCAGCAAGCCCTCTATCAGTACGGAATTATCATAATTTTTTTTTTATTTTTGGAAACGGAAGTTTTCAGCAACTGAAGCCGTTTAGTGGTTGAATTTTGGGATGAAGACTCTTTGAATGAAAAGTCAGTGCGATATGTAGGAAGGAAACCCGTTTCTATCGCCGACCTAACGAGGCAATTTCTGACTGGAGAATTTGTATATACAGGGTGTCCCCAAAGTAGTAAGCTTCAAGATACGTATAGAAAATTCGATTCTAAGCAAATTCGTTCCTATCAACATTGTTCGGGAAATAGTTTCTGGAGGCACAAGAGATTTATTTATGTACGTGTATGTATATAAATTTAGGATTATGTATTATAATAACAGTTTACTTAATTTATTATTGTGTCTTCTTTTGGATTTTAATTGAATGTCACCTTTTTTTCAGGGCAGTACAACTGAGGACAATTTTTCATCTGATCGAAGCTCTACTCGCAGAGGCCTCTCATTATTTTGAGGTTATTGTTTTCGTATTAATTCCTTTCGCATGATATAATTTTAGAAGTTTTCAAAGTATCTGTTGATTTCAACAATATATTACATTAAAAAAACAATTAATAATTTATTTGTTTAAAACGACGTTCAGTACAATATAATGAAAACAAAATTATGAAGCAAAATTAATTAACAATTAAATTCGTTTTGGGTTGTTCGTCTAAAATGTAGGCAGAAAAGAGGGACATTTTCGGATTTATTTTGTTTAACTAAATGTTATATGTACTTATAAACTAAATACTCGTATTATGAATTTGGGTTTACCCCGTAACCAAATTATTAATAGCACGTACCGGCCGTTATTTTTGGCTCGTTAGATTATGGAGTTTACTCAACATTTGTTAGCTTAAAAATTAAATGCAAAATTTGTTAATGAAGTCTGTAGTAATTAAGTCAGCTGTTTATTACAAATATAAAAAAAAAACGACAGAACTATATTTATTTTGTATTTAGGTTTATGTAAGTTATTTTAAACGCATTCTTCATGATAGTGATGGGCGATTCTCGATTATGAATCGATCTTTTGAATCGAATCGAATCCATTTGTTTCAATATATACTTTAGGTGTATATATATAAAATAAAGTCCGACTTGCGGACGAACCGTTCATATCCCTAGTGCCAGGAGTAAAGGAATAGAAGCGTTATTGGTGGGGTTTGATTTTTTGTTAAAAACATAAAATAAAATTTGAAAGATAAGCAATTTTTGAAGCCCAAACACAGGAAACTGACAGTATCCTATGCGGAAATGACGCCCCCGCCCTCTCATCTTTTGCTCTAGGAAAACACTATTACCAATAACTTTATCATTTTCTTGCCTTCTTTTAATAAAATACTAATTTTACTGATAACTACTATTGTCAACAAAAATCGAGCGTGCCAAAAAAATAATAAATAAATAAACAAATCACGTCCTCTATCGGCATTTATGATTTGATATGGAGTGGGAGGTACTGGTAAACTCACACTCCTGGGCCGAGTTTTCTAATTAAACAACTTGTTCAAGCAAAAAAACACACTAAATTGGAAATGGAGTTTTGTATGTGATGGAATATGTTATAGAGACTCTGAACATGGTTCATGATAGTGTATCCTAGTACACAAAAAAAATGTAGCGGTCCAATCACAGTGCATTATCCGACCATGCTGTCATCCCTATACCTTTTTTTTTAACTGAAAGCAAGAGGTAGAAAAACGGAGAATTTTGCATATTAATAGCTCGATTTTCCGATGGGAAGATAAAAAGTGAATGCTGATGGCTGAAAATACACTTTGAGAATATCTCTCCCTAGTTGTTTATTAATTATTTCATTAATTAGATTAATTATATAATAATATTTTATTAATTTATATGCTATTGCCATTATTTTTGACCAATAGTACATTTACTAGACAAGATAGGCAAGCCATTTTTTTTTTTTTTTAATTCTGTTTTTATAAATTACTGGTTTATTTTATGGAAATTCTGTGCTATATTTCAATTTCAATATTTAAAAACAGTTTATATAAAAAAGTATATTAAGTGAATTTAATTTAGAATAATAATTTCACTAATATAAGTATATAGTTATTTTATTTGAACGATTTATCTATCAAAGTGCCATTAATTTAGTATTTATATATTTTTTCCAGTAAATGTTTATTATTTTGTTGTTTCTACTTGTTTAAAAGGCTAAATTTATTTACAAGGTTTTCATTCATAATGTCTTCATATTATATATATATATATATATATATATATATATATATATATATATATATATATATATATATATATATCTGTTCAAAATTATATTCTAAACTAAAAATATTTCTAAAGATAATTTGTACAATGTTTCTTGATCATTGCCCTAGTCTTGGGGTTAACTATTAGTAATTTGCCATTTTAGGTTCAATTAATAATAAATTATTTTATTTTATTTAAATATTTGTAAATAATTCCCAGGTATTGTGTCTATTAGTGTGTATATTTTTATGTGATTGGTTGTTACTATATTATAGCAACTAACCAATCACCACGAGTAAGTGGCGAAATTATATAATGCCCAATTCCCATGCTAAAAGATTCGAATATTGTGAGCATTAAATAAAATAAATATTTAATTCTATTCCAATTATTGACTTTTTTTTTTGTTTTTTTGTTTTATAAAATTTGTTAAATTTTATATTAATATTATAAGATAGTGGCCCTACTTTTCTAATATATTTATCTGTGGCAGAAGGTCAAAATAAAAACTCTCACTTTCTTCACTACTCCTTTATTCCACTCGACATGTTTCACGGCCTCATGACGCCTCTTCAGGAGCGTCATGAGGACGTGAAACACGTAGAGCGGAATAAAGGAGTAGTGAAGAAAGTGAGAGTTTTTATAAATTTGACCTTCTGCTACAGATAAATATATTATAATAATGTTCTTATATTTATTTGTATGCTCATATCAATACTTTTGACTGATGGCACATTACTTTAAATGATTATAAATACTTTAGATATTTAAATGATTATATTATACACTAATATGTCACAACGTGTAACAAAAATACAGCTTCTCTCTTTAATTATTTTTTTAATTACTCTTTTATTTTCTGTGAGTTTTCTTTTCACTATTTTTTATTTAAATGTAATTTATTATTACTACTCTACCAAAAATTGAATTTATTTTCATCATTTAGGTTAAACTAAAGGGTTCCAAGATAGGTAGGTTCTAGTAGTTTTAGCTGAGATTTACGGAAAAATCAGCAGAAAAACTTTTAACGTCTTGTATCCTATTGTCTGTTTCAATGAGTACATTCTATAAAAATGAACGTAAATTAGAAACAGATCACCATCAGTAAATTTCAAACTGTTCAAACATAACTTTCAAATGTAAATAATATCCATATGTAAAGCTCTTCTCGCCAAAGCTGCGAAGTGTCTCAATAAATAAATAAATTTCAAACTTCATGAAATGATAAAAACTGGTACGAAGGAGGAAACAAACCAGAATTTCTTGTGTGTATTCATTAAATGCTAGTAATAATATCTGATTATTAAATAACCGCATTATTTCTAGGACCAAAGTAACAATTGCTAGTTAGTATAAAATAAAAATTCCATTCAGTTCTAGGACGAAAGGATTTGGAGGACAAATTGTTAAGGGTTTAGGGTCAGCAATAAATTTTCTTGTGGCGCATTTATTTCATTTCAGCAACCCTAAGGGCTGAGTGAAACCAAGAAAATCTGTTTCTGGGTCAGTCATTTCGATTTTATTACTTTTTAATTTATTAAACAAAACCCTAGGTAAAGAGATCGGAGTGTAAATGATTAAACATTATTTAAAATGTTTAATATAATTCTTATATATTAATAGCGGAAGATACTCAGAAGGGTTATGCCCGGTAAGATGTGGTGGTTTTTGGAGAATAAAAAGCAATCAGAAGCTTTAACAGTTTTTGGAGACCCAGACATACTGTTATGTGGACGGGGGCTGCTCTCCCCCCCCCCGAAATTTTGATTTACTCGGTAAGAATGTGACATAAAAATAAACGAAATAAGATCACTTAGCTAAAAAAAAATAATGGTTTTTGGGTGTAATAGCGTTCTAGTAATAACTATTCAATGTTCTATATTGGTGATATTCCAAAACCTCAAATGCTTCCATATATATATATATATATATATATTGGGCTTAAGGAATTTTACTAAACGGTGCGCCTGTAAAAAGATATTCCTAAATGCACTATTCTTCGTCTAAAGGAAATTTTCTGCTGGTGATTCCAGTGGAATGAGTCCATTAAAAAAATGTGTGCTATACAACTCATTGCATACTTTTCTCGATATTAGGCAATCAGCTCAATTTTACAGTTGAGGTCAACACAAAGAATCGTTGAATTGAGCATTTATGTATAATTGTAAGGAAGTTTTGTTTTTACAAAATTTCTTATCTCGCTTACCGAGGATAATTGAAGATACCAAAGATGAAGGAATTGTTGATCTTGAGAATAATAGTAAATCTAAAGCTTCGTCTTTATTCGTTTGCTATTCCTTTAAAATATGAACTTCGGAGAATCGAATAAGAATTGCCTTTGTACAAACCGTCTCTTTACTGATTTAGAACTTCAAGGGTGTAACTGTATCTGAGCGAAATGTCTAGGTTATTGTTATATCCACAGGGGTTCGGGCAGAAGTAGGGCACTGGGCTAAATGTCAGGGAAAGGCTGGAGGTTGTGGGTATATATTGGGAAAGGTTGGTCACTTCATAATATGAAGTTATTATGAGGTTCAAAGCTTCGAAATAGGAAGAGGCTTCTACAACAGGGTTTGTTTTAACTCGTAAGCTCTGTTGTTGAAATGAAAGCCTAGAGTAGTTGTTGATGCATAATCTAGTATGACGTTGCTTTCATCATCAGGGTTTGTTTTAGCGCGGTTCCTCCCTCCCCGATAGGGAGGAACCCCGCTTATAAGGTTGATACAATGAAACAATCCGGAAGTGCCGACTAGAAAATTTCGCGTTTCAGAACCCCTAGAGACCGAAAATAACGGTGTTTGTCTGTTCACGGATTTCTGGCCTCCCTAATGGTCCGATTTTGATGAAATTTGGTACAAAAATCTGTCGCTCGATTTGAAAGGTCAAGTTCGTTAACCAGCAAAATCCGCCCACTGGAAGATGGCGTTTGGGGCGAAATTCGCGCAAAAAAAATCGTAACGCTTACGTTTTTGAGTTCATAAGCTTGTAAGTACTCGTTTTATAGGCTTCTTTGGCTAGGAAAACGAATGAAACCATTTTCAAGGCGATAGCTTTAACAGTTTTTGAGAAAATTGGAAAAATAGTTTTTGAATTCCGTTTTTGGTTTGGGTACTTAGAATCATGTGATTCAGTTGAAACATTTTCTGCATGTTTTACTATCATTAAAAATAATATGTTGAAATTTTGGTTACGTTTGGAGTTAAGGAAGGGTTAGAATAACATATTTTATTAACAGACATAAAAAGTTTTGGTAACTTTGTATATTTTCCTTAATATCTCGAAAAAGGTTGAGAATCTTGGTAAACAAAAGAATACCATTAGAAATCTTAATCTAAATGCTCTACAAAAAAGGTTCTGATGAAAGTTTTGATTAGGCGATGTCAATCGGAGAAATAAGTGCTTAAAACATTAAAGTAATTGATTTTGCTTATTCGAACTGTTCTTTTTGTCTGTTTTTATTCCTTGTTATTTTTTAATTGCTTATAGTTGGATAATGTATTTTACAATAAACAGATAGAAGCAAAATAAGAAAAACAATTTATTGTTAGAAATATAGCTTGCCAAGAGAAAGAGATTCGATGACGTCTTTTGAATATTTTCAATTGCCTTTATGCTGTTGGTTTTTTTATTTTATTTTTTAATTGATTTTATCTGTAGAATTATTACTATAGTAAAAGAACACAGGAATATGTGAAAATTTTTGATATTTTCCAATTCATTGAAAAGTATGAAATGAAGTATCGGTAGAAGAGGTTTCTAGGGTCTTGCGGACCCGACCCCAGTTATAGCCATAAAACCCTTTGAACAAAGGCCGAGGAAAATATTATCTGTTTCTATTCTATGCTTTTCAAATGAGAATAGGGATATGAACAGGAACCGGGGTCTCCCGTGGTCTAATGGCTAGCGCCTTGGATTCATAAGCGGGAGATGGTGGGCTCGATTCCCAACCTCCGGCAGGAATTTTATCATCCCACGGCTCGCTGCTAAAATTCCTCGCCACACCCTGGATGTCGGCGCTAATGACCTAGATGTAGATGCGCCGTAAAAAAAAAAAAAAAAAAAAAAAAATGAACTGGAACCGCGCTAAGATGACGCAGTTCCTGCGAGTCGGACTTTTTATGGTGTAAGCCTTGAGTAGTTGCTGATGCATATTCTAGTAAAAGTTACTGTTTTTCGGGTTTTCACTTATATCTCAGAAACCCTTCGTTCTAGCGACATGACTATTCTATAACACATGAAAGCTGATTAAAGTTTCTACAATGTCTACTCAATCACGTTTTTCGAGATATCTTTAGTTTTTGAAATATCCGCTCTCGAAAGTCTGTCATTTTAGAAAAAAAGCATTTTGAAATACCCAATATTAAAAATGGCACATATTATTTTATCCTCAAATAATAAGGTTTTTCAAATTCATAGGTGACCGCATATAACTGAATTCTCTAATCCGGCGTTTTCTCTAATCCGATTGTACCACGGTCCCGATGACGCCGGCTTAGGCAGAGTCTACTATACGTATATATATATATATATATATATATATATATATATAGTTACTCTGCCAAGCTTTTATATATATATATATATATATATATATATATATATATATATATATATATATATATATATATATATATAAGCTTGAAACACATTTCTCATCAGAACCCTAGGGTTGGTTCTCTAAAAAGAATTTTACATTTATTGTATCTAATGCTTTCGTAAGAATTTTGCAATTTGTCTATGACGCGGTGCATATTAATAAATAATAATAAGAATTAGAATTTTGCTTTATCCCCACATCACCCTTGTGCTTTTAGTTCTAATAGACCGAGTATTTATACATAATAAGTTGAAATAGCTTTCTCGACTTATAAGTTGTCTGATATTGCGAACATAAAGGAATTCTGTCTAATATCAAATACTCCACCTGCGGTTCGATTAAGATATGTATGAATTAATTTGAAGTTAGATGGTTTCCGAGGTTTGCGCAAATCACATAATTTCGCAGAAGTTTGTTTTAATTAAGCTCTCTGTGGTTTGTGTGTATACCAGTGAAACACCCTAATCACCTTGTGACATATATATCCCTTTTTCGGCGGGGAAGTACACGAATTACTCCTTACGTCTCACAGCACATACATCACTGCTAGGTTACTTCAAATAATCACTGAAATAATTGTATCTTCATATCATCGTCATGACCTTCATCAAAACTCATGACCTTCATCAAAACTCACTCTCTTACACAAAACAAACTCACTCTTTGCAAATCACCATCAGACATATATCGTCTTATGGACTTGTACTCCTAAACGGAGGATCAACTAAAACTTCAAGCATACAGAGAATATGTGCGCATACTCAATCTCATTCAATGTACTACGCAAAATAGTCAATGCTTATAACTACGTTTCCAATAAAAATACTACGTTACCAGAATCATACCTTCAAAATCACTTTCCTATAAGTACTGGTAATATCACGTTTCATATTACTGCTAGTATAAGATTTCATTCTGCTTCGTCTTCCTATCCCAATCTCTGGGCTTAATCCCTTTGCTTCCAAAACCATACTAAAAGGCTCAATGTGTCAATTATTTCAATAAAAGGCAGCCAAACATTCTCAATTAACGTCAATGTATGAATAGCTCCTTTCAAATTGTTTGTTTATTTATGTATATATGTATATTTAATTTTTCTTTATCATTGTCCATTATGATTGTTAGTCTATTCTTTTTTTTTTTTTTTTTTTTTTTTTTTTTTTTTTTTTTTTTTTTTTTTTTTTTTTTTTTTTACCTTCCTAATCCCAACTTCAATATCCTTTGTAATACTACTTTCCGACTGCAATATCCTTCCTTATACCATCTTCTACATCCTTCCTAATACCACCTTCTATATCCTTCCTTATACCACCTTCAATACCCTTCCTAATACCATTTTCTATATCCTTCCTTATACCACCTTCAATACCCTTCCTAATACCATCTTCTATATCCTTTCTTATGCCACCTTCAATATCCTTCCTAATACCACCTTCAATATCCTTTCTAATACTACCTTCAATACCTTTCCGAATACCGCCTTCAATATCCTTCCTTATACCATCTTCTACATCCTTCTTAATACCACCTTCTATATCCTTTCTTATACCACCTTCAATACCCTTCCTAATACCATCTTCTATATCCTTCCTTATATCACCTTCTATATCCTTCCTAATCCCACCTTCAATATCCTTTCTAATACTACCTTCAATACCTTTCCGAATACCGCCTTCAATATCCTTTCTTATACCATCTTCTACATCTTTCCTAATACCGCCTTCCATATCCTTCCTAATACCACCTTCAAAATCCTTCCTTACATCATCTGCAATAACTTTCATAATATCATACGAATAATAATAATAAGAATAAATTCATAATTTATTTGCAAACTTTTTTTATGAAGTATTTACAAATTATAATGTGAATAAATTTATATTCGTACATTTTAAAGTGATTTTTTTTTGTAATAACTTAATTTTTTGTGTATATTCAGATTTTTTTGTGAATATTTCCAATATTTTCTGTAAATTTATTTGTATTTGCAGACAAATTTGCGAATAAATTTTATGTGTGTTTATATAGTTAATATCAGGCTGTACCATATGAAATGTCAGTTTTGATTACTTTGCGATTTAATCCTTTCCCTCTTTTATTTCATTATTTACAAACATCATTGTTATTCATATAGAATTAAAGATCTTTTATTCCTATTATTTAATCAGTAACTTGCGTACTGTGTTGTGAGAACGATCCTCTGAGAAAAAAATGAAAATAAAATTATGACTTCAACGGAAATCCGTATTATTTTTCCTTATGAATTTAAGCTCGGTCATAGAGCTGCTGAGGCGTGTATGAACATTATCACGGCGTTCGGGGAGGGAACGGTGAATGAACGAACTGTTTACCGGTGGTTTTCCAGATTTCGAAGTGGAAATTTTGACCTTGACAACGAGGAGCGAGGAAGGCCAGAAACCAACATTGACAATGACCACCTGAAAGAAAGGGTTGAAACTTGTCCGACTCGCAGGAACTGCGTCATCTTAGCGCGGTTACATAAATGTCGAAGAAATGGAATAGATTAGGCATCACAAATCACAGGAAACTGACAGTAGCCAACTTACACAGAAGCGGATAATTCTTAATCTGTATAAGTCAATTCAATTATGTACTGAAAACGTACTTACACTTCGACTACTGCTGAGAAGGCTCTATTCTAAACAACCGAAAATTCGTTGTCATTTTAAGTATCTTGTTTTACTTGCAAATTCGTTTTATTGTTATAATCAATTGTAAATATGTGCTTCAAGGCGAATAAAATTCCACTCTATCAAGGATTAAATCTTTCTATAAAATAAGAAATAACGATAAATTCAGTTGGAGGCTATGAGGAAGGTTATATAGATAGGAGAATTCAAAACAAACTACGCATATGTCATCATGATTAGCCACAGCCATCATGATTACCAAGCCACTCCAAACTTATAACCAATACCTTTCACCGTTTCCTAGCTTATTTTACTACAATAATAATTTTACTGATAAATTCTATTTAAAACAAAAAACAAGCTATTAAAAAGAGAGATAAACAAAGACAAAAACCCTTTCAAAACAACAAAACAAACACTTTTTAAGATTTAAGCGCTTATATCTCTGATTGACGTTGCCCCATCGAATATTGCTTCAGAACCTTTTTTGTAGAGAATTTAGTAAGTATTCGAATGGTTGCCTTCCACTTACCACGATTTCTCAACCGTCATCGAGATATTTACGAAAAATGTATGAAGATCCGAAAACTTTTCATGTCTATTAATAAAATAATTTCTGTCGCATACTTCCTTAACCCCAAATATAACCAAAATTTAAACATGTTAGTTAGGATGAATTTCCAAGATGTAGAAAATGTTTCTATTGAATCCCGCTATTCTAAGTATCCACAAAAAAATAATGACTTACAAAAACATTGATTCCACTTTTCTCAGAAACGGTTACAGATATCGTTTTAAAAAGGGTTTCAATCGTTTTTCTATGTTAAGAAAACTATAAAACAAGTACCTGCAAGCAAATGAACTCAAAAACGTAAGCTTTACCATTTTTTTTTTGCGCGAATTTCCCCCTAAACACTATCTTCCAATGGGCGGATTCTGCTGGTTAACGAACTTGACATTTCAAATTAGACGACAGATTTTTGTACCAAATTTCATCAAAATCGGACCATTTTTGAGCTTGCTAGAGAGCGAACAGTCAAGCATATATATATATATATATATATATATATATATATATATATATATAAATTTGAACCACCTATATTTTCGTGATCTATGGGGTCTGAAACGAGAAAGTTTCTAGTCGGCACTTCCGGATTGCGTCGTGAGGTCAACCTCATAAGCGGGTTCTCCCTATGGAGGTAGGGAGTAACCGCGCTAAAAAGCACTTGGGAATATGCCAAAGAACTCGGAGTAGGAGCCACGACAGTTTCAAGACATTTGAAGGAAATCGGCAAGTCCAAAACTGACATTTCATACGGTACTGCCTGATATATGTGAATACAAATAAATTCGCATTTACACTTATGAATAAGAATTTATTTATATTCGTATCCACAAATATATGAATTACGAATATATTCGTATTTTTATTTATGAATACAATTATGCCCATCTCTGGAACACAGAATTCAGCTAAACGATTTCATACAGTTGATCTAAAAATGATTTTTACAGAGATATGTAATGTTCTGAATAATTGTACTTAATTATTGTGTTTCAATGTTGTGTATACGTTTAGTAAACGATTTATAATAAATAAAAAATCATGTCTGTGTTCCTATACGTCAAACATAAAAAATCAGTGACGGGATGAATACTCTTTTATTTACCTCATTATCGCTAACCTTCAGCTATCATATGTTAGGTATAACTCCAAACCCCTTCCAACATTAAATTCATAGTATAATACTACACCCTGTCGTAATTACTGTTCCTGTCGTAAGGACCGTGACTGAAAAAAGAAGAGTTAATTATGTTTAGCTCTAAAGATCCCCAAAATTAGGTGGTTCTGGGAATTGGTATTCGGATTGCTTTTCCTTGGTTTTAGGGTAAAAGGCATGTGTTTGGAGTCTTTGTGTTTTTTTCACTATTAATTAAGATAATTATGGTTCAGGGGCTCAAACAACCCAATTTCGTTTAGTAGACTCCTTTAGAATTTCAAATAAAGGGATCCTTTGTAAGCTTTAGAATTTCCAAGGCAGACTGTAAATGGTATCCTTATTTAGCTCCATTTCACTAATAATACCATGAAAAACTTAACTATAGTAATTAAAGATTTGAATTACTCATTAATTATCATGAGAAAGTGTATAAAGGTTATTAAGAATTAAAGATACTCTATATCGGTTGAATGTTCTTTTAGAAATAAATATTCATATATTAGAAAGATTCCTTATTTGCTAAAGATTTAGGCTAATGCAGGCAATATACAGATGTGAGACAGTTAACAGTATAATGTTATATTGGAGTAGACAAAATAATCTATTATCCCACAATGCAGATACGCCCTCTATAGTATAAAGAAGGATATAGTATCTTTGCTAATCGCGCAGACTCTATAGTCATTTAGTCTCGAAATGGCTTATATAGTATCTGGGCTAATCACTCTGGATCTATGGTCATTTAGTCCAGACATGCCGTATATAGTATCAGGGCTAATCACCCTGGATGTATGGTCATTTATTCCAGATATGCCGTATATAGTACCTGGGCCAATCACTCTGAATTTATGATCGTCTAGTCCAGATATGTCGTAAATAGTACCTGGGCTAATCACCCTAGATGTATGGCCATTTAGTCCAGATATGCCGTATATAGTATTTGTGCTAATCGCTCGGACTCTAAGGGAATTTAGTCCAGATATGCCCTGTATAGTACATGGTAGAGTATTCACCCTGGATGTATGGCTTTTAGTCCAGATATGCCATATACGTGAGCTAATCACCTTTAATCTGCGGTCATTTCGTCCAAGTACACCTTGTGTAGTAGCTGAGCTAATTGTTACAAATCTATATTCCTTTAGTCCTAATGCAGCCTCTTTAGTAGCTGGTATATCTAAAAAGTTATCATTTTTAGTGCTTATTAAACACTGTATATTGTGGCCATCAAAAGTAAAACGTTGCATAATTGTTGTATTGACATAGCCTGTGCAGAAATACTGTGAACTCCATTATAATATTGCCTACTTTGCTGGTTCACTGCTCTGACGAAGTGTGGATACAGCGGGGTTAACAAACTTGACCTTCTACCCTACATAAAGTATTTTTGAACCGAACTTCATAAACATTCTATAGGTATATCATTAAACTACTCCATTTGTCAATTACGGCCGACAAGGTTTCGTGCATCTTTTCAAACTTCTTCAAGGGATAGGAAGTCCTCTCGTCACTATGTACCCGGCAATGGGGTAAAACAATTTAACTTAACGTACTGTTTACGGACTGCTTTAACGAACCCAAGCTACCAAAGTTTCAAAACAATTTTGCATCATAGGTTTCTCTTTTCATTCCAGGGCCCTTGGAAAGGTTTCCCTGCTCCACCATGGATGTTTAAGAACGGTGGTTACCTATATATAGCCCGGAGCTAATGTTTCAGATGTTGATGTGTGGCAAAGAAATTATATATGTATATATATATATATATATATATATATATATATATATATATACATTCATATAAATTTCAATGATGATTTGTATTTTGTAATAGGCATATTTTGAAACGTCATCAATTCGGACGGCATCATATATGCCTTCGAATAAGGAGGGGGAAACGCACAAACAGATAAAATAGAAAAATCTATTTACTATTCTAAGGATATAGAAAAATGATGTTTTAAATCATTGTTTTTATAAACATAAATAAATCCTAAGTTATTGAGGGTTCTCTAGCATTAATAATGCCCTCTGTTTACTGATATTAAATCTTAAATCTACTTGGATTTCTTTCTCTCAAAGGAATGCCTCTGAATTCACAAATGTCACTTTTTACCTACCATTATTAACAATTATAACAATAACACAGATAGGATATAAGTTTTTAAATTATCCCTCTCAGTGATGAAAATTTTGATTTATTTTTGAAAATTTAGTTTATTTATTCAAGCTATGACTGTTGCCTTTATTAATCTTGTCGACGTAGATGTCTTCGTCTCTTGGATTTTTTCATGAATTTCGTAATATTTATATGTTTTGTACAAAAATTTGTTGAGGCAGAAGTATAATTTGCTGGAATCATTAAAATTTATTTTTACGGATGTTAAACTCATACGAAATATGCTAAAAAGGTTTGTATCCAGAATAGTATTGGGTAAGCTTGCCAAACGAGGCTAACGCGCTTAGATTACTTCACGTTTATGCACATTCTTAAATGATTTTTATAACTGGCGAATAAGGCGGAAGGTCAATAAAATATCGCCACACACTTTTACACTTTTTATTTATCTTCCCTACATGTTTCGCACCCTTTTTGGTGCCTCTTCAGGGGAACACTCTTAAACATCAAATTCAGCCTCAACATGAGGAATGGAACCTTTCGTCTAGACTGGTCTAAAAAGTGTAAAAGTGTGTGGCGATATTTTATTGACCTTCCGCCTTATTCGCCAGTTATATATATTTGAGCTAAGGGCCATTTAATGAATAATTATTAAATGATTTTTTTTATTACCCTGAAATGTATCATTAAATTTGCTGAGTTTTTTAGCAGTGTTGTGATATTGGTTCTTAATCAAGCGGTCCTTGTTTTTCTTGCAGGTTGATTCCCTCCCTGAAATAACCTGGCCCGCAGATGAAAAACCCCCGCCTGATGTCACCTTGTTTGTACCGGTGTTTTTGTGTCAGGAAAGACATCTGTTTTCCTGATATTTGATTGGTGATTCATATTGATTCAACCTGTTTTTAGACACTGACTTTCTTTTTTTTTCCTTCCAAACTTTTCGTTTCTTTATTTCTTGTTTGATTTTCAGGAATTCAATTCTGTACTTATAATGTATCGAAGATCAAAGCATTGCTTATACCACCCTTCTTTTTTTCCCGGTGCTGATTATATGTAAAAAAAAAAATCTGGCCTTTCAAATTGTCCAAGAGCTAGCAGAAAAAATGGCCATGAACGAACACCCGGCTGGATTTAACATATTTGTTTAACTTTATTTGCGGGTGACTAAAAATGCATCTCTTCTTAATGTGTCTGGGAAGATCAAAACTGCAGCCAGAAAAGCTTCGAATATTCATAATTACCGAGTGATGATCGATCGTCCGTCCCAAAATTTGTATATAGGTTAACTTTTATTCAAGGATAACGAAATAGGTATTCCAAGAGATTTTTCACTGGACGAGGGCGAGCCAGGGTGACGAGGTGTGAAACATTGGGTAAGCAATTTTTACCTATCAAATAAAGTGAATTTCACAAAACAAGAAGTTTTGATAGGCTCTAAGGCGCTCCAAGATGACTGCAATGATCAAGACTTCCGGTAGACATTTCCGCGGTTCCGGCTTTTATAATTTTCTTTATTTATTAGGTAAAGATTAATTAATGCACTGCAAGATTAGTTTAATGATAGACCTCGGCAAGAAAGTTTTGTCAAGCTGATCATACACGTTCAGTTCAAATCTCAAGGCCTGGACGGCACAATTTGATCTCTAGGTTTGGACTGTACGGGTCTAGCACACACACGATACGTTATTAACACTAGATATACCACACCTGGTACTGGTATAAATGTCATTAACAAAAAATATTTTTGTTACTAATATATATATAAACTAACATTAAGTTCATTAAATGTATTCTTTACTTATTGCTACAAAAGTCATAACATCTTTTAAGAAAGTTATATGTAGTAGGGATTTTTATCTAGTGTTAAAACTCAAGGCAGGGACTGCACAGTCCAGTTATAGTAGACCCACTGTATGAGAAGCAAATATTATCTTTTTTGGAATTCAATTTATTTAATAGGTAAAAATTGTTTACGCTAAGTTGCACACGAACGCTCATGGCCGGAAGCATGAATTTTCCGACCTCCTATTTCAACGCTCTTACTTGACCTTGTCCCGGGAAAAATCTTATGGAATATTTTTTTCCGGGTAACGGGTTATCCGTCACAGCAGGATGCCAGTCGAAAATCTCCTTATAGCTCTCAATCATATCTCAAAACTCTTGTTTTTTTTTTCTTCTAATTTATTTTCTTTTTCATTTTTTGTTGTAAATTTAGTATTAACATCAAACTTAGACTCTTATAGTATAAGCCGTATTCTTTTTCATTAGCTTGTATACCCGAAGTGGAGTGGAGTTGTGCAAATTCGTGCATAATAATTTATCTAATATGTCTCTGAGAAAATTTAAAGTGGTTGTCAACCCTTGGCATTCCACATTTTTACGCCGTTGAACGCTTTCTAGCAGTTCCTCCATCTTCAGCAGCGAAAAAAAAAATAAACTAAACAAAAATAAACATGTTTCCTTATATTTTTCGAAAATAAATTAAGCATTTAGGGTAAAGAAGAAACTCCAATTTTTGAGCGCACCCTTGATAGTTAAAACTATTTTTTTCCTTTGCGATTTCTCTAATGGTTTAAAAGATATTTCTATTGTGGCCCGCAAATACGGGTCACCCTGTATATACAAACAAGCACACACAGATTCGAACGACCGGGTTTTCTAGTGGTAAGTAAGTTTTACACCCTATGGAGAGGACCGGTGTGAACTTGGCGCCGAACATATGAAATTTGCAATTCTTGTCCACGAAGCCGAATTGATAAATGCATTAAAAATTAATATTAATTATGCACCGCTTCGAGCTGTTCCTGGCATCAGCAGTGAACCAAGGGATGTTGGTCTCCTGTGTCGCAGATGCGGCAAAGAGAAAGCAACGCCAGCACATGTGCTGGAAAGTTGCGACCATAACATGCTTCTGGTTACACGTTGCCATAACAACGTGAAACACACTCTCATGGAGCTTATGAAAGATAATGGTTACGACTGCTTCGAAGAAGTTTACAGTATCGATGATGAATGCTCCACAAGATATGCTGACATCGTTGCCCTTAAACGGAAAACCAAACCGGCTCTAATCTTAGACCCAACGATTCGTTATGAAGGCAATGATAACAATCAAAGCCAAAACATAAACAGAGAGAAGTAAGCAATCTATGAGAAGTGCATCTCTTACTATGAGGAAAAGTTATAAAGCTATGGATCAAGAGAATTCTCCGTGAAAGGACTATGGTTCGGCTCCCGAGGCACTATTCCCAAGGAAACAGCGGCATTCTTCCAGGAAATAGGAATCTACGAGGACATTCTAGGAAGAAGAGGAGAATCAATTCATATTGACTCCCTCGCCATTATTCAGAACCACATATATGGCTGACCAATTTAATCAATCTTATCAATTTAATTATTATTTAACTATTTTGTATATTTATTATTAGTATTTTATTGTTTTTCCGTCATTTTTATAACTTCATCATTTTATTTCATTTATATAATGTTTTCTTTTTTGTTTGTTTTTTTTTTTTTTGTTTTACTTATTCTTTCTTGTCTTTTAGCACTTTCCTCCGAAGGAAAGTAGCTATTGAGGTTGGACTCATGACGGAATTTTTGAAAAATTTCTTCGAATCTTTATCGATCCTACCTAGCAGACACCGAAAATGACCCCCGTTAAAATTTATATATATATATATATATATATATATATATATATATATATGCATATATATATATATATATATATATGCATATATATATATGCATATATATATATATATATATATATATATATATATATATATATATATATGTGTCTGTTAACACGATAGCGGCCAGAGTTTTTGTTTTTTCGTCACGAAACTTGGTATATAGCATTCAATTAGCAAACGATTGAAAGAGTTCGTTAACCACCAAAGTCGGTCCATCAGAAGGGGGGTTTACCCCGAACCCAAAACACTAATTTGACTATGTCAGCCGTAATATTTGTTATATTTCAACGAAACTTGGTATTCGTAGTGGTAATGTAGAGAGAAAAGTGAGATATAAAAATGAACTAAATCGGTTCATTAGAAGGGGGGTTTACTCCGGACCCACAATACCAATTCGCAACTACCAGCCGTGATTTTTGGTATATTTTGACGAAACTCGGTATTCGTAGTGCTAATCCACAGGTAAATATGTGTTGTAAAAATAAACTAAATCGGTTCATTAGGAGGGGGGGGGGGTTACTACAGACCCACAATACCAATTCGCCACTACCAGCCGTGATTTTTTGTATATTTCGACGAAACTCGGTATTCGTAGTAGTAATCTACAGGTAAATATGTGTTGTAAAAATAAAATAAATCGGTTCATTAGAAGGGGGGGTTTACTCCGGACCCAAATTCCTAATATACTCATACCGGTCGTAATTTCTGCTGTATTGTAACGAAACGCGATATACGTCGTGGGTAACTCATGAGAAAGAAGTGTTGTAAAAATGAGCTGAATCGGTCAATCGGAAAGCGGGGGTTTAATTTGTAATATATTTCAATAGAAAAGCCCGTCAGACGTAGGTTCACAAAGCCGCCGCAAGGAGCGCTATCTACCACTAGAGTGACTGTATCCTGTTCCTGCGTTAGATGAAAATACGATAATATGAGGTTTTTTGTATTTATTACGTTGTGTAGTAGGTACCATGTGTAAACATAACTCTGGAAGCAAATTAATAATTGATCAGTTACTCATTACAAAATTAAAAGAGAACTATTCACGTTTTTATTTTATTTATGTAGGATATTTTAAGCAAATTGTTCTGGAAAGCAGTCTACACTACCCAAATTCTGAGGAAAGTGCTTAGTTATGCAGTTCCTGCGTGACGGACTTTTTTATTTTGGAATACCTAGATTTGAAGGGTTGATCATTATGTTGTGTGTGGAGCAACCCCATTTAGTTGGGCAACCAAACTTTTTTTTAATAAAGTTTTTCTCTCTCCTGGATGTTACGCTCTCATCGATGCATCGCTATTGTCAATTAAAGGACTTCTTTTTTGACGACCAGTGTGTTCCTAGCTGCAGCTAGGGGTTAGCAATAGCTACCCTTAGAATTTCCTTAGTTTATCAGGAGATGAGACTAACTTACTTAGATCTTGCTACCTAGAAGTAGCTCTTGTTTATTCACTCCGTATTGAGGAAAAGCTATATCTAAGGGCTAGATTCTACCTGTTAGATTCTAGCTTTTATTCACTCCACCCATTGTACGAAACACTGATAGCCTATATTGTTTTTTGTTCCACGCTCAGGGAATCCTCCCAAGCAATCCATGCAACATAATGAAATTTAGGTATTTCAGGATAATACCTTCGAATTGCGTCACTGGGCCAACGTATAAGCTGCTACCCTCCATAAATACTGATTTGAAGGAGGGGGTGCGCAGTATCCCTTTCCTTATTAATTCCCTTCATTAAATATTTTATAATGACTCTGGGAGTGGTTTGGGCCGGAAGGGGCGTTTTTATGCCGGCGAGACTTTTTCAAATACGGAAGGATCTGCTGTGGCTGCGAGTTGGAAGGGGTGGATGAAGGAACCTCCCCACCCCGGAATACCCTTCCAGCACCCACCATTTCCTACCGAATTAATCAAAGGATAATTCAATTTTTTTAAAAAAAGTACATTCCAAAGTCCTCGGGCCCTTTTGGCCATCAGAACTTTATTGGGTTAGCCGATTTTGTCAGGCGCCTATGTGTAGCATGGGTTCCAACTTTAAGCGTTGGAACCCATGTAAATCGTTTTTTTTTTTTTTTTTTTTTTTTTTTTTGTTTTTTTTTTTTGTTTTTTTTCTTTTTTTTTTTTTGTGATTAATACAATATACTACACTTTGTCAAATGAAAATAATGAGCACGACTGATAGCAGGAGCAACACTTTCGCTGCCACCCAAATTTCGAAGTGCGGCCCAATATGCCATTTTAATGTTTTTTCATAAATCAACTTAAAAGTGAATATATAAACTTGGAAATATATTTAAAAAAAATATTTCGCACATTTAACGAACCAAACATTTTTTGGTTCAAGTCCAAAAAACTTACCGAAAATAAAACAAAAAAAAAAGGAAGTAAGTAGAATCTGTCCGAACCAACACGACACCTGAAATGTGCTAGCCTTAAGCTGCGGTCACACTAGGCTGCCTAGCAACCAGTACTAACCAGCCGCAAGCTTGTGAATAGCCGCTTATTCAGTTCCAAATTTGCTTAAAATAACCTATATAAATAGAATAAAAACATGAATAGTTCTACTCTTTTACATTTTTAAAGAACAGCTCGATCAAATTATTTTAATTATTAATTTATTAATTAATTTCCTTGCAGATCTTTGCGTATGCGTGATACTAAACTACTTAAAATACACGAAAACTTCTCATTATTGTCTTTTGGTCTGATGCGGAAACGGGATACAGCACCCCTAGCGGTAGACGGCGAGAAGTAATATCAACGCAGAAGTACTTCTAGCGGCAGCTTTGCCAACAAAAGTTTTACTGGAAAATTCTATAAAAAAATAGTACGAAGTAATCCCCTCTTACGATAGACCGATTTAGTTCATCTTTACAACACTTCTTTCTAATTAGATAACAAAAATATATTCTGAGTTTCGTTACAATACAACAGAAATCACTGGCGGTATGAGCGAATTAGTATTTTCGCTCCAGAGTAACCCCCCTCCTAATCAACGGATTTAGTTTATTTTTACAATGTAATTTTCTTTTTACATGATCACAACAAATACCGAGTTCACAACAAATAACAAAAACTACGGCTAGAATGGTGAAATTAGCGTTTTGAGTCCGGGATAAACCCCCCTCCCGGTGGTACGACACACCCACACACATACACACGCGCGCGCTCACACATACACACACACACACACACGCATATATATATATATATATATATATATATATATATATATGTATATGTATATTAACGGGTGTCACTTTCGGTGCCAACTAGGTAGGATCGATAAAGATTTGAAGCAATTTTTCAACAACTCCGTCATGAGTGCAACCGCAATAGCTACTTTCCTTCGGATGAAAGTGTTAAAACGAAAAAAACACTTTTATTAAAAAAAAACAATTGATCAAAATAAAACAATAATAGAACTATTATAATATTTATTTATTGTTTAAATTTTACCTTCCATTATCATTAACTAAGAATTTTGGGACGTTTTGTCCATAGGTTACTACCCTTTTCTAGCCAGGATAGGGCTGATGCCTTTTCTTTTTTCTAAAGAAAAGCCACCACCCCTAGTGGGAATCGAACCCACGACCTTTGGCATGGAATGCTCTCGCCTTAACACTCATATTATAATATAAATGATAACACTCACTATTATAATATAAATGATAGAATATTTAGAATAGAATATACATGGGCGTAGATAAGGGGGCTGCAGCCCCCCCCCGAAATTTTGATTTGATGGTAAAAGTGTGTCATTAAACCTATAAAAATAGATTAAATAAGATCACTTAGTTCATAAAAAATATTTTATTTATATTGTAATAGCGTTTAGTGGCCTAAAACTATTAAAAGTTGTAAATTGATAGTATTCCATACCCCGGAAATGGTCCCAGCCCCCCCCCCCGAAATGATTCTCTATATACGCCCATGAGAATGTGGAGATGTAATGATTGGACAAGCGACCACTGGTGGACCAATGAGAAGCATCCGGGCCAGCCAATAGGAACGAGCGCTTGGCCGAGCACTCCCGCCTTGACCGAGGCACCCCGACCTCGGCCTATGAATAGGGGCGTTCCTGCTGCCCAGAGGACATTCCGATCCGGTGCTCCCTCCAGGACACTAGCAGCTCTCTCAAGACTAGACTCCAGCCACCCATGCACTCAGGACCAAGCAACCGGCGCACCAGCAACTCTCCAGCCATGCACTCAGGACCAAGGACCTAGCTACCTGCTCGACCTCTATGTCGATCTCTCTCTCTGGACAAAGTACGAAGCCGCCGTCTCGATGTACCCAGTGGTCAAGCCAGCCTCCAGTCATTACACTCCCGACTCCTACTTCCCCCAACTCTAGTCAATACCTGGTTTATTTATTTACTTCCTTACCCCTCTCACTCCTGCTTCGAGGAACGGCTACGGCTCAGTACCGAACTCCTTCTCCCCGACTCAGTGGAACAGCTAAGGCCTAGTACCTAGTCGGTATCCCCCAGGTTAAACGAAGCGCCCTTACCGGGACACAGTACTTACCTGGCTACCTTCTCCCGACAGATCCTTCCTACCCTTCCTAGCCTACCTTTAGTAGCGACAACCATCCGCTACAAGAATATATATTTCACATTGGCTGTCTGGGGCTAGCGAGGAGATCACGTGACCGGCAGCAATGAGATCACGTGACCGCCAGCGCGGGCAAGCAGCGCTAAAAAGTTAAACATGTTCAACTTTTGACTTTGGCTGGTAATCACCAGCCCGCTGGCATTCCCCAACCGCTGGTCCTGGGTCAGACTAGGCTGCTTGCTGATAATTCCCCAGCTGCTGGCTAGTAGCGGCTGGTAACCAGCCTAGTGTGACCGCGGCTTTACTGATTGCCAGTTGGAGTTTGTAAGCTTTTTCTCTGACAACGAAGAGGGGGAAGTGAAAGGTACGGGATAGTCAAACACCGACGCATAGTCGGGCCCGGCACACAGGCGAGGCACCCTTAATCCGACTATGCGTCAATCCTGGCAGTCAACGTGTTAAGTCATAATTGATATTGGAACGTTACAATTTACTGAAGATAATTGAAGTAAGGTCTGACCTGAGTAATAGCAGCTTCGTTAGTTCAGCCTATCAGACTCCTTGACGCAATAGAAGATGAGTTCCCATTTGTCACATGTCACCTTTCGTACATCATGAATTAGATTAATATATATAAATTATCGAACACATTTCACTGACTTTCTTGAGAATCTACACAATACTGCACAGTTATTGCGGATCAGCCTTTAATAGGCTGAATAGATTTTAACAGATTCATGGCCACAAATAATTAACTTTGTAATTAACTAGGATAGCTTCACCAAGAGAATTTATCCTATCTATAAGTTATTAGATCGCTAATTCTCTGAGATCATGACACCTCGCTAAAAGATACTGAATAACTCATCGTTGCCTCGTTTAACAATAGGAAGTCTTAGCATCCCTTTCCCTCATTCTGAAAACGAAGTAGTTTTGTATAGAGGAAGAGCAAAGAAAGCGTATAAGGGAAAGGAAATCCATGGGTCATTTCATACCAAGTGATCCAATATAATGTAAACAATTTCCCTACATGTTTTTTTTTTTTTTTTTTTTTTTTTTTTTTTTTTTTTTTTTTTTTTTTTTTTTTTTTTTAATTTGGCCCATTTATAGTATCTTTATTTTTTTTTAATTATAAAATATTAATTTTTTTAAAATGCAAATTTTTTGACTGACACTCGACCATAAAATTTACCATAAATCCCAAATAAAATCATAAATAATAAAATGAGCTAGAAAATGTGGTAAAAAGCATTTCATGGCCTATTAAATAAAATAAAAATTGAAGTTTTATGATAATTTTTACAAATGTGATTTTTCTTTGATATTTTTTCTCTCTATGGGATCATATTTATTCTAATTGGGAACTGTATGTTGCTATTTCAAAACAATTTCAGAAAATGAAATGCTATTTTTGTTTGTTGAACTGTAGCTGTTTTATAGTGGATATTATGTGGGACTACGAGTTGAAATGTTTAGGGGCAACAAGATTAAGTAGCATACAAAGCTTGTAGTCATATTTTAGTAGCATTTTCGTCATAGACTGATTCATCTATATAATATCCAACAAATAAAAGCTACAGTTATGTTATGCTAAAAATGTAGCTTGGCACTATTTTGCCATAACCCCTTCATATGCAATTGATAATGATATTCTAATATTTTATCTGTATCCTTGCCCGAGTTCTATGTAAACAAGGTCCATTTAAAACTCTGAGTGACTCTTTTTGAATTCTTTTTACGTGGATTTTCTGTCTCTGTGGGATTAACAATTGTGCCACTAATTGGCCTGAGCAAAACCTTGAACCACTCCAGCAAGGTTGTTCCTGCCTATTCATTTTGCGACAACAAACATCCTTAAGAAACATTTCATGAACTCATGTTGGACTTTTACCACCTTCAGCCATTAACCCAGACGAAGAAAGCCAGGGATCCTGGGAAGGTGAAGGATTTTCATTAATAGAAATGTTTTATAGACATTTGGATATAAATATGGATGACGGTTAAGTGTCAGGGGTCATTCCATTCCAAATGATCCAATATAAATGAAACAATTTCCCTCGCTTTTTTTTTTTTTTTTTTTTTTTTGTAATACTTGGCTCATTAATAGTGTCCTACAATAATTAAAAATCCAAATTTCTAGAAATGAATGAGGTGGGATTGTAGTGTACCGTGGAAGGGGTGGGGGATTCCCCAGGCTGAACCAGTCACTAATTTATTTTATTTCTACACCGGCCAGTTGTAATAAATTTTCCATTGCCATTTTATTACTGGCTAATTATGATTCAATTATTACTATTTTATAATTCCATTATGTTGCGTAGGTAGGCCGATTTGGATATATATATATATATATATATATATATATATATATATATATATATATATATATATATAGTTTTAATTTACGAACTAACGTCATCAGTGAGTCGTCAAGCGTACCCAATGTGGTTGATTAAGAAATCATCTAGGCTATATTCACTAGAATATATATCCTTTAAACATTTTAAATAAACTTCCTAACATTACTATTACAAAATTATAAATCATAACCAAAATAATGTTAATAAATCAGTCTCTGTCAAACCTTCTCGTTGTATTTCAAAACATGTAGACAGAGCAAATTTTAAGATTCATTATTATAAAAAACAACTTAAAAGCCCTGAATTTTAAAAACTTGACGTATAGGGGGGGGGAAATAATGTGAGATTCTGATTTAGCACACCCGAAAACCCCCAAAATGGTGGTTCACATCCGTGTTACTTCCAAAAAGTTAAAATTTGTTGACTTGTGTAATTGTTTTGGCGTATTTCTTGAATTCTCTGCTGATGTCTTCGCTCCTCACCAGCTGGAATATAGTGCCAGGCTGTTACCTTTTAGCGCGGTTCCTCCCTCCCCCATAGGGAGGAACCCCGCTTATAGGGTTGATACAATGAAACAATCCGGAAGTGCCGACTAGAAAATTTCGCGTTTCAGAACCCCTAGAGACCGAAAATAACGGTGGTTCAAATTTGTATATATATATATATATATATATATATATATATATTTGTCTGTTCGCTCTCTAGCTAGAAGACGAATGGTCCGATTTTGATGAAATTTGGTACAAATTTGGTTTTTGAGTTCATAAGCTTCTAAGTACTCGTTTTATATGATTCCTGGGCTAGGAAAACGAATGAAACCATTTTCAAGGCGATAGCTTTAACCGTTTTCGAGAAAATTGGAAAAATAATTTTTGAATACCGTTTTTGGTTTGGGTACTTAGAATCATGGGATTCAGTTGAAACATTTTCTGCATGTTCTACTTTCATCAAAACTAATATGTTGAAATTTTGGTTACGTTTGGAGTTATGGAAGGGTTAGAATAAAATATTTTATTAACAGACTTAAAAAGTTTTGGTAACTTTGTATGTTTTCCTTAATATCTCGAAAAAGGTTGAGAATCTTGGTAAACGAAAGAATACCATTAGAAAGCTTACTAAATGCTCTACAAAAAAGGTTCTAAAGAAAGTTTTGATTAGGCGATGTCAATCGGAGAAATAAGTGCTTAAAACATTAAAGTAATTGATTTTGCTTTTTCGAACTGTTCTTTTTGTCTGTTTTTATTCCTTGTTATTTTTTAATTTCTTATAGTTGGATAATGTATTTTACAATAAAACAGATTAGGCAAAATAAGAAAAACAATTCATTGTTAGAAATATAGCTTGCCAAGAGAAAAAGATTCGTTGACGTCTTTTGAATATTTTCAATTGCCTTTATGCTGTTGGTTTTTTTAATTGATTTTATCTGTAGAATTATTACTATAGTAAAAGAACACAGGAATGTGTGAAAATATTTGATATTTTCCAATTCATTGAAACGTATGAAATGAAGTATCGGTAGAAGAGGATTCTAGGGTCTTGCGGACCTGACCCCAGGTATAGCCATAAAACCCTTTGAACAAAGGCCGAGGAAAATATTATCTGTTTCTATTCTATGCTTTTCAAATGAGAATAGGGATATGAACAGGAACCGGGGTCTCCCGTGGTCTAATGGCTAGCGCCTTGGATTCATAAGCGGGAGATGGTGGGTTCGATTCCCAACCTCCGGCAGGAATTTTATCATCCCACGGCTCGCTGGTGAAATTCCTGGGTACACCCTGGATGTCGGCGCTAATGACCTAGATGTAGATGTGCCGTAAAAAAAAAAAAAAAAAAGAAAAAAGAAAAAAAAAAAGAAAAGTGGAACCGCGCTAAGATGACGCAGTTCCTGCGAGTCGGACTTTTTTAATAAGTGTAGTAGATCAACTCGTGGTAAAGTTTAGTTAGGGCTGTCTAGGATGATGTGTCTCAAAGTTTTCATTATAGGCCTGGTTGCTGGTGTCTTTATGACCACTTTTTGGCTTGGTGATTACAGAGAATCTCTCTCTCTCTCTGTCTCTCTCTCTCTCTCTCTCTCTCTCTCTCGCTCTCTCTCTCTCTCCCCCCCCCCCCCTCTCTCTCTCTCCCTCTCTCTCTGCAATATAACACCTCCAGAAACTGGTCGGAACTCCTATGGCAGCCGTTCATTCTTCCAGACAATTCAAGAGCTTAAGAAATAGTGAAGAGACATTGGGAAGATTTCTCCCAGCGACCTGGACAGTAGAATGCCTTGGCTCTGTAAAGAATCGGAGGTTTTGGTGATAGAAGTTCCCGATAAGGTGTACGACAGAACACCTGGATCACCCCTAATACTACACCCCCTCCCCCACAAATCTTCCCTCTCCAATCCTTTCTTCTTGTCTTGATTTAAAACTTTTTTTTTCTCTCTTTGTACTATAACACGTATTTTACCTACCAAACATATCTTTGTTCACCCTTCATCATCTCTATAGGGGGGAGTACCACATTATATCGAAACATGTTGATCGAATTTGCATGCTTGTTCATATTTACATTTTTACGCTCTATTATACAAGAATATTGGCACATATATAGTTAGAAACAAAAGTATAAGGATACTAAATAAAGTCTACATATCAGGAAACACATCATTTTAGCGCGTTTACTCCATCCCTCCAAATGTTGTCCTCATGACGCAATCCGGAAGTGCCGACAAGAACATTTCACGTTTCAGAACGCATGGCTCTCGAAAAGCGGTGGTTCAAATTCGTATTATATACAGGGTGATCCAGATAAGCGGGCCACAAGAGAAATAACTACTAAACGGTTTGAGATATCAAAATTTTCCAAAGGGGCAAAGTTGTAGTTCACATCGAGATTTATAAAATGGTGCCCTCGGAAATGAGAAAATAACACTTCTAAGGGAAGCCCCTCTCTTCAAAGGACTATTTGAGCCCTTAGAAGTGTTATTTTCTCATTTCCGAGGGCACCATTTTATAGATCTCAATGAGAACTACAACTTTGCCCCTTATATCAAACCGTTTAGTAGATATTTATCTTGTGGCCCACTTATCTGGGCCACCCTGTATATATATATATATATATATATATATATATATATATATATATATATATATATATATATACATACAGGGTGTCCCAAATAAGACGGCTCAAACTAATTTTGCGGCCAAACGGTTGGTCTGAGAAAAAAATGTCAGAGGCAAAAGTTGTAGGGTTTGACCTAAGCTTTCAAATATGTCGATTATTTAACATATTGACCGCGCATGTGCGCTCGGATGAAATGTTGGGGTTTGCAAATGACCCCTATTTTTATGCACATCATTTTAAAGGGAATTAAAAAACAAACCCTTTGCTGCAAACCGCACTTCGATATCTTTAAAATCAAATGAGTTTCGTGCGATTCAAATTCAAAAACGGGATATTCATGAGGAATGTTCTCTTAAGTGATGAAGCCACTTTTATTGGTCTATGAATAACCCTCACTGGTTACGGCAGCTGGACCACCAGTATCGGTAGTCAGTAAACGTTTGGTGCGGGATTCTGGGCAGTAAAATAATATGCCCTGATTTGGTCTACACTCCACGAAAAAAATAATCATATCCGCAATATCACAACTTGTTAATTTCATGGTTGAAAGCGAATATTACACTAATAATGAACAAAAGCAAAATAATGAACCATAATCCAATAAGGAATATCGGATCCAAAGGATTAGATAGATAACATGAATGATCAGATTTAGCTTTGTTAATCCCTAAAGAATAAATACTTAAAAAATATGCCTTATTTTCAATTTTATTAAAGTTATTAGGAAAAATATTTCTTTTAGAGGATCGGCCATATATTCTTTAGAAAGTTGAGGAAAAAATACCTCAAAGTCAATTAATTCCCTTTAAAATTATGTGCATAAACATAGGGGTAATCTGCAAACCCCAAAACTTCATCTAGCGCCGAGCGCACATGCGCGGTCAATATGTTAAATAATCGACATATTTAGAAAGCTTAGGTCAATCCCTACAACTTTTGCCTCTGACATTTTTTTCTCACACCAACCGTTTCGCCGCAAAATTAGTTTGAGCCGTCTTATTTGGGACACCCTATATATACATATATATATATATATATATATATATATATATATATATATATATATATATATATATATATGGAGCAGGTCAAAAAAAAAGGACTCCTTTTTCTTATGCACTACTTTATTCTTGGCTTGCCCTACATGTTTCGTGGCTACCTCCTCAGGGACCATAAAATCCACATGTGTGGTCCGCTCGCCACCCATATCAGAAATAAGTTGAATAGAATATATATATATATATATATATATATATATTCTATTCAACTTATGGAACAATAATATTTATAATGAAATTTAATAAAAAAATACTTAACAAGTATAGTCCGTCCACCAGAACATGTTTTTTTTTTTTTTGGGCGAAATTCACTGGAACAGAATGTATTTTTGCTTTACTTTTGTGAAGTCACAAAACTATCAGTTACTACCAGTCCTGGTAGTCGGATGTCACAAACAAGATTGATAAGACACTATATTATGAATTATAAAATTTATAATATAGGTAAGCGCTTACAAATTACACAGTTTCACATACCAAATTTTATTAATTTTTGTGGTATTTAATAAAATCATTTTTATTGTCATTACGGAGCTAAACGTCCCCGCACTGTTCAATTTCTTTCCCTACTCAACGTATTTCTTGGCAATAAAGGTTCGTAACTGATTAAGCGGTGTTTGTTCTGCCAGTTCTGCTTCATTGGCGAAATATAAATGGAAGAATATTCGAAATTTCCCCTCCTACAAATCGTTGCTAATTGGCATCCTAGCTAAATCCTAATGTTTGTCTGGGGTTTTATTGCTGATACAACTGAAGAAATTTACATCAATTATGCGAGGGTAGATGGATCTGTGTTCCCTAAGTGATCAGCAATAAATTCCGAGTCAATCATTACGATTTAGATAAGAAGAGATTATGATACTTCGATAGATTATCGAGATATCACGTACAACTCTTTATCTCGTAAAAATAAAACTCATTACCAAGTAATACCATCTACGCGTATAGTTCCTAATGGATTGTAGAGTATTAATAGTACTTATAATGTTTATAATATCGACAAAAATTAGGATCTATAGCCAAATGAGTAGTTAGCTCATCCGTTCACCAGTGTAGAAATGCTGGATGATTTTTTAGCGCATCCTCGTATCAGCGTTGTGATTTTGTCTGATTATTAAGCACATCTTCCTATGAGCGTAGACTTTTTGACTGATCATCCTACTGGTGAAGAGATGCTGATTAATTGTTTAGCGCAACATATATCATCGAACAGTGGAGCGATCGATCCTACAGCGATGTTGGACATTGCGGGGAAAATAAAACTTTTAATTGGGGATTTTGGTTGTATTGTTAGTATCAAATAAACCCTTTTCAATTGAGAAGATTGATTATTAGTCATATTATTGAATTGGTTTTCACATAAAACCTGGTTATAATTTGTATGTCAAAAAAAAAAAAAAACCTTGGCTTATTAAATTGGTCGTCAACTATTATTTGATTTTATAAATCATTCACGCTACCAGTACACATTAAGGGTATTGTAATAAGTAAATTTAAACGTCATCCCACCCGTTATATCGTAACTTAAAAGGCGCCGATCATCTAGTTCAATAGAGTATTCGATTGCATTAAAATTACACCAGAAGCAATACTCTAGGACCAGTAGAGACGGAGATGTTAATGAATGTCCGGTCTACCATATCACTCGCTTCAATGTGTAGCCTAGTGAATTTGACGATTAGCGTAGAGATGCTGGATGATTGTCTAGCGCATCGTCATGTCAGCGTAGTGATTTTGGTTGACTGGTTAGTGCATCGTCCTGTCACTGGAGGATGCTGATGCAGCTAAATGTTTAGCACAATAAATAAAATAATCAACTGCAAGATTTCCCCAATCGTATTTTGTTATAGTCCATTACATTTACCTTAATTTGTACAACTAACAAACATTATTTATGTGTTATATTTACTGTAAAATTATGCAAATAAATACAAATTAAATGAATTTATTAAATTAAATGAATTTATTATAGATGCATAATATGTATCTATTGGTACATATTATGCATTACCTGTTAAGGACGGATTTTTTTTTTTTTTTTTTTTTTTTTTTACATATGAACAAACATTATATTTTGCTAGCCCAAGGTAAGAATTTGAGAATTAGGGTATAGGAAAGTTTGCTAAAGAAGGGCCTTTCAAACTGATAGAATACGCAATATCGTCATTATTAAAAAAATCACTCAGAACATTGTAAGAAAACTGAAGAAATACACTGAGGAAAAATAATGTCTCCCGAGTCTAACTTATATTTGAAAACTTTTTCTATATAATAAACCGTTGTATGCAGGGAAAAGTTAGCTGGGGCTCCTTCAGCTTTGTTTGCAGGAGATTTTTCTTAAGTTAAACGAATATTTTGAGATCTAAGGCTTGAGTAATTTTAAAATTACTAATTCAATAGGCGAAGAATTGTCGTGAATTAGTGCAGTTACCCTCACCCTCAATTGCAGAAAACCCGCTTTTGACGTTGAACTTATGGTGCAATCTGGAGGTGCCAATGAGAAATGTCCATGTTTCAGAACCCATAGGTCATGAAAATACTGGTGGTTGTATATATTTGTCTGTTCGACATTAAAAATGCCCCGATTTTGTTGAAATGTGACAGAAAAAAACCTTCTCTGACATGAAAGGTCTTGGTTACATTTTTTTTTTTTTTGTTTTTGGTAAATTTTGGTTAAGTTTGGAGTTAACGAACTTTTAGAAAAAAAAACTCAATTAACTGGCTGACATGAGCAGTTTTTGGATTGTCGTATATTTTGTTATATATCTTGAAAACGGTTGGGAAATTGAAGTTGAAGATACCATTCAAAAGTTTATTAGACTCTCTCCAAAAATGGATCTAAAGTAATTTTAAATGGGACTATCTCAGTGCGAAAACTCCTCGGGATGTCCATCGCCTCACTTAATTCTTTAAGAGCTGCATTTCGGGCACCTTCATTTTTATATATCGGGTTTTTACAGTTATAGAGGCACTCATACTTTAGGTATTCTTGAAAAAATTTATAAGTCACGTCCTCGGTCCACTTTGCCATGTTAAATTCCGCAAGCGACCGTCCAACCGTCCCGAGCATGCGCTAAGCACTGACTGAACTAAGCAACTAATCAGGCATGACCCAACGTGTTTAGTAGGAGGCAAGCTGCATGTCCCTGGGTGTTTAGTGGAGGCAGAAAAATAGAACGTGCTTCTATTCACTGTTTAGTAATCACTCGCACTAAACAATTGCGGTCCACACGTGTTTTGTACTAATCAATAAACACCTACACTAAGCAATCGCACTCATTAATCGCATTAATCAAAGTGTAAATGGGCCCTAAGTTGAAGTGGCCGAGTAAGTAATTTCCGCTTCTTTAAGTTTTCTCTGTATAATGACGGCAAAAAATAAAGAAGTATTTTCGCGTTTTATATGAACGACGCAATTTATGGCCTACGTTTTTCTTAAGTTTATACAACTTATAAAGTTCCAATTACCTATAATATTCTTAAAGGACGTGATGAAAGAAGTTATTAGACTTTGTTCCATTATACGGAAACTCTCTTAGATGACGCAGTTCCTACAAGCTGAACATTTACATTTATACAGATTATTAAAACATTTTTAGCAGACCGTCGTTCCTAACGCTAAGTCACAAAGAATTCTAAAAACTAAAGCACGGTTGGAAGCGGATGGAAAGTTTGATTGGCAACCAACAAATCACTCAGGCTGATAGATTCGTTCGATTCCATCTGCTGGTTCAGCCCCAGAGCTCTTCCGATTCCTCTGTGGAATCCATGCACTGAGAGAATCCCCGACACAGCAAAATCTCAATATACCGGCTTGACTATATACTCTCAGCGGGGGATTGAGGCCTTGAGCTCACTAGAAAAATAACCAAATTATGATTCAAGTTGTGAAAATACACATTAAACGAAGGGTATCCCGTTCCAAATAAATCGTGGAACTAATCGTAAGAAGTCCTTCTCGCAGGATATGTGTTATTTCAACGCGTTTCCATAATTTACCATACCTATTGTCACTTGGAAATCTAGGAATAAAAAAAGTTAATGTTTCGGGAGAAATTTTAACACCTGCGCCAAAGATATCTTGAATTATATTAAGATTTAGACCCCACAATGCACAGAAACTAGTGGAAATTACTCGACCTCTTTGACCTCCGTTCGGGAAGCTATATTACAAACAATAAAAAAATATTAATCATCTTACGTATCTTGTTTTATTGGCAAATTAATTTTACCGGTAAAAGCAAAAACAAAAGCAATAAGTAATAAAAACTGAGAAAATCGTCTCGATCGTACCATCGAAAATGACTTGAGGCCCGTTTTTGTAGAACATTCAATAACTTTGGAAATGGTTACATTCTACTCAACAGGATTGCACAAACGTTTTGAGATATTCAAGTAAAAATCCAGAAATTCCTAAACTACTCATATCTGTTAATCTTCAAACGTAATCAAAATTGTAATATCTAAGTTTGGATGTATGTGAAACGCCTGGAGCATATTGCAACTGAATCGATCGTTTCAGAATATCTAAACAAGATTTGATTTGGAATACTATTTGTATTCACTTTTCTCGAAAATGGTTACAGATATCGTCTGGTTTGTTTTCCTACTTTGGAAAACCTATAAAAACTGTACTATCAAGAGCATATTGACGCAAAAACGTATGCGCTACAATTTGTTTCAACAAAACTTCGCCCATTCACGTATTCTGCTGGTTAAGGAACTTGAACTTTCCAGAGAAAGGAAATTTGAGCCGGCGTTATTTTCTTGATCTAAGGTTATTGAAATGTGAAATGTCCCAGTGGCAGTAACTACGTCATCTAAGGGCGTTTCTATAACGTTCTTAACCCTAGTGACAAAGTAATACAAAGAAAAAAGTTGGAATTCTTAGGTGGTGCTGTGTCTGACGAACGGAAACCCTGTTTTTTCACGGGGGATAGTCAGTAGGCAGCAGTATTTAATCTAGAACGATAAACTAAAATTATTTTGAAAGAAGAAGGTTAAATCGAGTAAAGTAAGTAGGATTTTTAAGAAATGTCAATTCTTCATTTACTGTTTAAAATCCGTCAAAATTGGTGATAAAATCGAATTAATTCAATCAATGGAAAAATTCCTTTGTAATTTGCCAGCAAATATCATTAGGAATCTGCAGTTAAAATGTGGAGTTGATCGTGCGAAAAATATAGTTTTGAAAAAATCTAATTTTATGTTTAATGTGCCGCAAAGTTCATTTGTTGTCTTTTTATTTTTTTTTTCATTATTTCTTGCAATAAGAATAAAAAAATAGTTTTTAATTTTGAAATGTATGGGGACTTTAGTTGTAAAATCGATTTTTTGGCACATTTAAAAAACTATTCCGTTACATAATCATTCTTTATAGTTCTCATCATTTTTGATTAGTTATGAAAGCATTTAACTCATTAAAAAGAAAATGGTAATAAAAAAAAGTATTACTTCTTCAGGTTTTTAATTAACATTAATAATCATTCGACGATATAATAAAGTCTAGATATTTAATGGATCCTCTTGAAGTTGTAATTGTCTTAACAGAATATTTTCAAAGTAACAATGAGGTTACGGTATTGGCTGAACAAAAGCAAAAAATCAAGAGATATCTGGAGCAATAATTCTAAAGATATATTAAAAAGAGTTCCACGAATAAGAATAAATAGGAACTGAAGAAAATATTAAAAACCAGAATAGACAAATCAGCGAATTAGTGATTCTATGAATTTTTCAATTCAAATATCCACTAAGAGAAGGCGAAGAAAAACTCTGTGCCAATGGAATGAATGCTTTCTTCTTTATTATCACTTGCCATTGTTCAAGGAGTGGAACATTCTAATTAAAGTAACCATGACTTATTCCAGGGATGGGCATAATTTTATTTATAAATAAAAATACGAATTTATTCGTATTTCATATATTTGTGAATACGAATATAAATAAATTCTTACTTCATATATTTGTGAATATAAATAAATTCGTATTCATAAGTGTGAATACGAATTTATTTTTATTCACATATATTAAATATAAAAATACAAAGAAAATTTTATTCACAAATTTTTCTGTGAATAAAAATAAATTCACAGAAAAAATTGTAAATAACCACAAAAAATGTGAATATTTACAAAAAAATCAAGTGATTACAAAAAAAAATCACATTAAAATATACGAATAAAAATGTATTCGCATTATAATTTGTGAATAAAAATTTATTCACAATAACATTCGCAAATAAATGAATATGAATTTACTCGCATTAAGATGATATTACGAAAGTTATTGAAGGTGATTTTTTTCACCTTCAATTACTTTCGTAATATCATCTTAATACGAATAAATTCATGATTTATTTGCGAAATTTATTGTGAATAAATTTTTATTCACAGATTATAATGTGAATAACAGGCTTGCAACTGGTGCTTTCAGATCAAGTCCGGCTTTGAGCCGTCGAATCGGGTGAAATGCCTTTGGAGTATAGACGTCAAATTATTGGTCTAAAATGTATTCATCACTCAAGATTCCTAAATACACATTGTACATCTAGTTACACTACCAACACTTGCACACACTTATACAGGCAAAGAAAAAGAGCACCGAAACCCTTACTATTACGCCTCATGGAAATTGAAGACAATACACTAGAAACACCTATTTACACTTACAAAGATACGGCTTTCCCCCCTTGGAGGATAAGGAATTTAAGTGTAAATCTAACATTATCAAAAATAAAGAAAAATGAGCCTCACGCCTCAACTATGTACAGTAAAATGTTTACAGCATTGAAATCCGAGAACCCACACGCCCTAAAGATATTTACTGACGGCTCGAAAACCAGTTTCGGTACAGGTTCAGCTGCAATTGTTGGCCACGATTTCTATCAAGAAAAACTGCCACAAAATGCAAGTGTATACAGTGCTGAATTACAGGCCATTCTGTTAGGTATCAGCAGAATACAGACTACTGATTATAACCAGGTAATGTTATTTACTGATTCGCTCAGTTCCTTATTCTCTCTTAACAACATATACACAACACACCCCATTGTCAAACAAATACTAGATCATATACACCGGTTACAGGAAAACAATATACAAATTAAAATGATATGGTTACCCGGAGATGAAAATATTTCTGAAAGCACTAACATAGACGAACTAGCAAAATTAGCGACACGAAGAGATACAAATGACATTGATCTCTTGACATTACAAGATATTAAAAGACTTACTTACACTAAAACTTTAAACAACTGGCAGCGATATTGGCAACTTACACGAGACAACAAACTCAGAGAAATTAAACATACAGTTGAAGCTTGGTCATCAAGCTCACGGGATGTGAGACGAAAAGAAGTCGTCTTATGTCGTTTAAGAATCGGACATACTTTACTCACACACTCGTTTTTAATGACTAATACTGAAAAACCTACTTGCAGACAGTGTAACTTACCTCTAACAGTTAAACACATATTGACACAATGTAGAAGACGTGATTACTTACAAATACCTCACGACATGACTGAACTTTTGAAAGAGGGTAGCCAATCGATAAACACTATTTTTCCACATCTAAAACACACACAGCTATACAACAAGTTTTAATTTTAGACTCTAAAGTTAATTCTGATATCTGGTAGCATTGGTGAAAAGATAATTTTCATTATAATTAATTGTTATTTTAAATTAATTTTATTTTCACTTAATCGTGATTTATATGCGTGAGTGTATGAATACGTATGTATGTACATGTGTATAACATGAATTACACATAGTGTATAAAAGCAATGTATATGCATGTGATGTGCACTTGCATATACATCAGTAATGTATTTAGTACTGTTTTAATATATATACATGTATACAATATATATATATATATATATATATATATATATATATATATATATATATTATATTGTGCATACTTATAACTGTTATATTAATTTGTAAAATACTTTTATTGTAAATTAATGTTTTTACTTTATATGAAATATCAATAAGAAATTGTAACAACTGTTTAATTATAAGAACACATTTGTAATTATCGAGCGAATCATCTGCGTTATGAGAGTCTTGATAATAAATAAATAAATAATGTGAATAAATTTGTATTAGTATATTTTAAAGTGATTTTTTTTGTAATCACTTGATTTTTTGTAAATATTCACATTTTTTGTGATCATTTACAATTTTTTCTGTGAATTTATTTGTATTCGCAGAAATATTTGCGAATACAATTTTATTTGTATTTTTATATTTAATATATGTGAATAAAAATAAATTCGTATTCACACTTATGAATACGATTTTTTTTATATTCGTATATTAATTATTATATTAATTCGTATTTTTATTTATAAATAAATTATGCCCATCTGTGACTTATTCCAAGATTTTCAAAATTTGCTTTTGCGAATCCTTGTTTTACTAATACAATTGCCCCCTTACAATTGAACCCTTGTTTTACAATAACGTCACTCAAATTAAGTCTCGGCATAATAATAATAAAAGAGCACATTTTTCGGATTATCATCCTTTTATACCAAAACCCGAAAATTAAATATTTTTTCTTCCGTGATACTGGACAAGATTGATCTATTAAAAAAATCAGTCCCGTAACAAGCCACGAGGGCCCTGAGGGGCAGATACTATAGAGGTATCTGATTCATGACCATACGGCACACAAGGGATAGTGTGGTCAGTACTATGCTCCGGCCACCTGATTTTCCCCTTGGCTGCTTCGACTGCTAGAGTCATTAGCACCCAAGGTACCCATTATTAAATTGATTAAAGGCTGGGTTGGCCTAGGGACGGTCCGGGAGGCCGAATTCAACCCTTGAACAAAAGCACTTGAAGAAAAAATCTTTAGTGCTTGCTCGGGAATTGAACTCAGGTCGTCCAAATTATTAGTCTAGTGCTCTTACCACTGAGCTAACCTCACCCCACGATTGATCTAATACTTTTGGTTTAAAAAAATATTAGAGTTCCAAAAATATTTTTATTCAAGTTCTATAATCACCATCATGATCATGATCAAGTTCTATCATTTATTTGTTGACAACGAATTTTAGGATGGGTTATCTATAGGTTACCACCCTTTTCTAGCCGGGATAGGGATGATGCCTTTTCTTTTTTTTTTAAACCAGCCACCAGCCACGGAGTGCATCCAAAAATATTGTTAAAATTATTTTTCTTTATAAGATATGAAGACGAATGTTATCAATTAATAAAACCATTTATGCGTTAATAGGCTTGAAGGTACACTTTTCTATAGGTTTACTAACGTAGGAAAACGAATAAAACCATTTTAAAAGCGATATCTGTAACCGTTTTCGACCATCACTAGTTTTTCTAACTAATATTTGGTTTGGGTTTTTAGATTGATTCAGTTGAAAATTGTTCCAGATGTTTAACATTCAAGCAAACTAAGATATTTAAGTTTTGGTTACGCATGGAGAAAAAGAAGTATTTGAAAAAAATTATTTGGTTAACATACAGGAGCACATTTGGGATTTTGTTGCATTTAGTCAAAAACTCAAAAAGGCGAAGAAACCATTCGAAAGCTTATATTACTAAATTGTCTACAAAAAGAGATTTGAATTAATTTTCCATAGGACAATCTCAGTCGGAGAAATAAGTGCTTAAACGATTGGTTTCGTTCATTAGAACGGTACATTGTGTTTGTTCACCTATGTTTTTTTTATATATAAATATTATAATTAACTGTGAAATTATATTCCAGTAAAGAACTTTAAATACGAAACATTTTTTTATTCTTCTTACATTTTTCAATCGAGTGAAGGGAGAAGGCGGATTGAGTAATTTCTGCTTCTGTGTGTGTTGGTTTTCTTTGCCTTGTGACGCCTTAAATATCGCTTTTCATCGATTTGGGGTGATATTCGAGTAGGTGTTCTATTCTAAGCTCTCCACATGTGCCGTGTTCCATTATGTGCAATGTTGTACGTTTTTTATAAACTGAAAAATCACAAGCCCCATAGAAAGATTAACCTGCGACTCGCCAGTTGACAGAGGTCAGAATGGATAATGAATAAACAAATCAAAACTAAAATCCAAGAACTGATGCTTTGGTGATCGGTGAGTCGTGAGCAATTCATACTTTGGGATCTCCGGCTTCAATTATCGGATTGTCTTCATGTGCAAGTTTCTTTCCTGGACGTATTGAGGAAAAGTGCTAAAATTGAGGACAGGTTCATTTAACGATCTTAGAGACTGGTGAAATAGGTGGAACTCAAAGCTATGAAAAAGAAATGTAAACAGTATAACCAGACCAAGGGACTATTAGAAACGGCATAGGTAAATCTGTTGCGGACAGTGATGGGTAGAAGGATTACACGAAGCCATGGTTTGTTTAAGGTTTTACAGGTTACATAAACAATCCACAAACTACTACCTTAACACACAGTCTTTTTTATCCAGCTTCCCTCTTTTCAGTCTCCTCATATCTGCTATTGACATAGCACGTCCTCTGAAAGGCTCTGCAACTTCATACTTTTTCCTTTCAAGGCTTTCACATACCAGCTGTCTTTTTGCTTCTTTTACTTATTCTCGGAAACATTCTCTACTCAGAATTTGTGTATATACAGAAAAACAAAAGTCCGAAATAACTTAAGTATTAGATAACACCTCTCATTGTGAGCTGTTGTAAAAATGGTTCACTGTTTACGAGAATATATTTATTAATATCTAATCCCCCCCCCCCAAAAAAAAAAAAACTGACGTTGAAAAAAAGAGGCCAATTCCAGGCCCCTCCCAAAAACAGTTTGCCTATGAAAATTATCATATTATAGTATTGGGCCAAGTTTTAGGCCCTTAATACCTAGTCAAGAACCTAATAATACCCTCTCACTTATTTGTGCATTTTGAACTTAGCAAGTATTCGTTAAATGGTAGCCACTATAACGATCGGATTTATTATAAACTTTCTGGCATTTGAAGACTCAGGCCCCTAAATTAGCGATTCAGGGTTATTAAAAACCCTATGATGACTTAAAACGATCGGGGTTGCATGAACTCTTGTTGTAAGTAAAAACGGTCAACGAATTGAACGAAAACTGGCCAAGTTGGGAATGTACAAATAAGTAAGAGGGTATTATGAGTTGGAGGGAGAGTGAGTGAGAGAAGGAGAGAGGCTTCACTACTTAAGCCTTCCGAATAATCCTAACTGTAAGTGCGGAATTACCGAAACCGTCGAACATGTGATCCTAAAATGTTCTAACTACGCTAGAACAAGGCTTCAGCACGCGGGATACCTCTCTGCTTGAATGGCAGCCTTCAAGATTTAGTCTGCTTTTGGAGTCCGAAGAAATCCTCCATGCATCCCTGACAGAGAGAGAGAGAGAGTGTGAGAGAGAGAGAGAGAGAGAGAGAGAGAGAGAGAGGAGGGGGGAGGGGGGAGGGAGAGAGAGCGAGAAAGAGAGAGAGAGGGGAGGGTGAAACGTCGAGAGAGAGAAAGGGAGATGTGGGTTACTATGCCTTGTCAGGAAGTACTTGATACAAATGAGCTTTACTAATTATTTGTCAGTTTCTACTATAAATTTCACCAGAGGCATGCGGAATGCGTATACAAGGAATTAAAACAATATTTATAGGCGAACCCTCGGGGGTTTTAGAGTATCGAATATCTAGGAGAGAGTTGAACCAATTTCGGAGTTACGAGTTTGATTTGTATTGGCTTAGATTCTCTCGAAATACCCAATTTCCATAACCTTGTCACCGCACTCGAAGATATCTCCCTTCACCTCATTCGGCTCACATCCCATTATCGGAAAACCATTCGGAGCCAAATCAAGTTTACACAAGAATCATATCACAAATTAGGAATCGTAGGCTCGTGCATTTTTTATTCTTTAATAGATGTAATCAGACTTAAGAAATATTTGTTTTGTACGCTCTAATAAATTAGGCATTATAATTTGCAGTGGCCAAGATACTCTTCTGCTTTGATACGCAGCACTAAGATTGGACCGTCTCTCTATCATTTCGCATCATTCCTGGGAATAATATGACTATATGTGAAAGTGAAAAACCTATGCGATTCATTAGACTGACAACCTGGCAGCTACTAATAAATTTGAGGTTTAACGTTGACTAAGAACACATGAGATAGGTAAACATTTTGCTAAAAACCTAGACGTGACGGAATTTTTTGAGTATTTGTTTCGGTTTCAGCATGCAATAAGCCACGGGAAACAGCCAAGAAATATCATGTAGGTTTTTGTCTAATAAATCTAGCAACAAAAAAATAACAGTTTTTAAAACCTTACGATAGTTGATCGTAAGTCATTCATGTGTAATGCATAATGTTGCAGATATGCCACTTTTGTTATTTAATGTTTTAAGGTCTTATGGATACGACCATGCCGACTTGGTAATTACTGACACTTCGCCAGACTTTCTGCCGGCTTCCTCAGGGCTTCTTATCAGAATGAATATAGGTTTCAGTCCGGGTATTATTTGTACCTGCTCGTAGGTAGTAGCCCTAGTGGGTTCCGCGTAGCAAATCAAATCTTCGGAGGACGAAGGATTATGGACATAACGTACCATCAGATGGTTACGGACTTATTAAAACAGCTCTGTACCTTTTTTGTTATTTTACATAGATCTATTTTTTTCAATTTTAGACCTAGGCATCTTTAGACTAATCATGCAACTGTTAAATATGCCCATTTCATATCTTTCAAATCTCACTAGGAATTAAGATTATATGAAAACGCGCGTATCATGCAGCTCTGGCGAATAAGATATATAATAAACTACTTATATTCTATATTTCGCCTAGCAGTCCCTACTGGACGGAATTTTTCATTTCTGCAGAAGATGCTTCATCTAAAAATATTAAAGTAGACGGAGCTAAATAATCTGGAGCTATGAGTTCTGATATGAAGCGATATACGTAGGGAAATAGGAAGCTGGACACAGGTGTGATGGAGAGCTTCCAGTGGAGGCGGCCAACTTATTAAAGCCCAACGGGTGTATCCTCAAGAACAGGTGATGCCCACACCTAGCATCAACCCTTCCCCAAATCCCTCGCCCTTCTTATCGGCATCAAGGATCCTCAACTAGGGATCTTCACCGAAATTGGAAGATTAGACAAGGTATTCTGTTAATCTGCAGTCCGTCCTGCGGTAGGCGCTTGAATTAAGCAACGTTTTCTGCAAGGCAACGGATAAAACATATAAGATATTTTTTTCACCATAAAAAAATAAAAGAAATAAAGGAATGGTTGGTTTTTAGGGGAGAGAAAACGTCAGAATTTCTGAAAAATCTATATATCGAACGTTTCGGCATGCAGGCTTCTCCATCTAAAAAATAAATACAAACGAGAATTATAACAACAGTAAGGAGAAATTTACATCATGACAATAGACTAAAAAATAAATTTTATTTACCATTTTAGTTGAACAATGGATTTGTTTAATGAAAATATTGATCAATAGTCTTAGTTGGGAGAAAGTAAAAAAAAGAGGTCCGAAGTAAAATAATGGCAGAGAAACAGATTAGCATCATCACAATGGCAAAGAAAAACATAAGCATAAAAATAACAGTATTTTATAATAATAGATACAGTAATACATACCCATAAATGCCTTGGTGACCATCAACAGCGTTAGTGTTAGGTGTTAAAAGGAGGCGGTGTAAGGTGTTTATGTTTTGGAACATCCAAATAGGGAGGTAGGGAGCCTGGGTAAAAAAAAAAATAGTGGTGAGGAAAACTTACAAAACATGGTGAATTAAATAGTACTAAATACTACCTTTACCATTCCTTGGCTACTTATCGCCTATAACTATTTTCATCTCCTAATGAGAAATAAATTACACCTGTCAGGGCCGTTCTCTACAGTGTACATTATCTAACCATTCTGAATACTTTGGGAAAACCCGTACATCTTTTCTGGGTCCCGGCACACAGAGGTATAGCTGGCAATGAGACAGCAGAAAAAGCCGCCAAAGTAACTGGAAGAATTGTTTTGCCTCCGCTACACATTTATGAAAAAGAAGACGTCAAAGCATGGCTCAGAAGAAGCGTTCGCAGCCGATGGGAAATCATGGGGACAGAAATACCTCACAAACTCAACACAAAAACAAAAAAAAAAATTAAGAGCGATTAAGCCCACAACTAAACCATGGGGAAGTGCCCTGAAAGGTAATACACGCGAAGAGGTGGTTTAACAAGGATGAGAATACGCCACACGAACGACTCATTTCCATATTATCGCAACCTATGTGTAAAACCTGCCAGGTCCCTCTCACTATCTGCGTCATATTTGAGCAATGCTCAACATTCAATGGACGTCCTGATGTGTGACGAACTGTAGCAAGACTCGACAGATAAGACAAAAATGTTGATAAAAATATTAAAGAGTACCCATCTGTACGATAAAATATAGTATATGAGATTAAAATAAAAAAGAATTAGTAAATAAAATACACGACAAAATAGCTCCAAAATCATATTAAAAAAGTTCAACCACCTGAAAGAGCGAAATAATCCTGCTATTGATCACTTAGAAATAAAAACTATCTATCTATCTACATTGAACAAAAAACAGCTTGTTTGCCCTTATATTTGTCGGCATAAATTCACATGAGTTGTATTGAATTTTTTCATAATGGTTCATAGAATCTGAGAGGCACTTATTAGTGATGGTCTGATAAATATCCCTACTAAACCATGGGCGTTGACATCGTGGTCAATGTAGTGTGTGGTCAATGTAGTGAACAAAAAAAAAAAAAATGAAAAAGCCAGCTGTACTGTTATAGGATATTTGTGTGTGTGTGTTTTAGCGTTATTAAATAATAATAATATTATTTTGTTTTATTAAACCATCGTAAATCACTCTCAAATCCTTACATAGAAAAAATAATTCCCCAGGCTTGGAAGTGGACCTAGTTGCTTCGCTACGTAACGAGTGCCTGTAGTGAATAGGCTCCCATGCATAATATCAGTGAGAGGCCATTTTTAAATTTTGTTTTCTTATTTTTATGAATGAAGTGCAATTATTTTTCGCCCGTTCTTTGTGTAAAGGTGTGTGACTTTTTTGTTGTAATTGTTATCGCTTCTTTCTTCTTATTTCTGCTGAAACAATAAGTGACAAAGGAGACAGATTTTAATTGAAGTCCTCGTGTAACTTAAATTATTCTAAAGAAATACTTTTCCCGGATACCTTCATTTTTCTCTCTATTTCACTATTCCACGCCACTCACCGTGGTAACTGCAGCTCTACTCTCTAGGGATTATTTTACCTACAATTATTTCTAGAGGGTTCTGAAAGAAACTATTTCTTACTCTGTATTTATTTAATGGATGAAATGAGTACAATATTTCATTCTCGCCATGCCTGGGACGAAGGTAATTAAAATGTACAAGAGCTCAAAAGTAGCACTGCTAAAGCGGATGTGATACTAGGTGCAGAAAATTCAGATTATAACGATGCTGGGTATAACCATATACCAAATTTAACGATGGAAACGAAGCATGGTTTCTAATGCTGCTCTCTGATAACTAGTCCAGAAATAACGATGCCGCATATTCCGATATTCCCTCTTTAACGGGAACAAAATACATGTCAGCTTCCATTGTTACGTCGCTCAGAGTGATGAAAGGGCACGTGCTCCAGCCACAGGTGTGTTACTTGGTAAAATTCCTTGAACATATACAATATGTTTATCCGTTCAATATTGGGATTGGGTTCTAATGTATACAAACATAAATTAAAAAATAAACGAAATCACTAGACATTTCAACGGATTTTATATAGGTAAGTCGAATTACAAATGCAATAGTTTCATTTAGCCCAAATTCCCAAAGAATTTAAAATTACTTTAAATCCTAGAATCCCGTAGATGCGGCATAGGGCTGCCAAGAAGTTCTGCTATCAATCTTCGTCTGTCATCAGTTCCTAAATACTGGACGACGTCTGGAGGGCCTTTCATGCCTCACTTTCCATTCGTCTCTCTTGGCCGTCCTTTCCATCGCTGAACCTGGGGGCTCCATTCTAGCCGCTGTTATTCAGTTAAGATCTTGCATTGGGGTCCCAGGGTACTATCTTACATTGGCACTATGGGTACTCAAAAATGGTAGTACGGGTGGTGTTGGTGGCAGGGGCCACGTTGTGGCTCACCAGTCGCAGCGTAGTGGTTTTCTTGTGGTTGGAAGCACTGCAGTTGAGTGCCCAGAACATGGTGGGCTTCTGAATTGAGCAAGACTTGTAGCACTTGGCTCCAGGGCGGAAGTTGGTATTCCCCTATGCAAGTCCCACGGTCTTGCGAAACCCTGGGGCTCGCGGGGATATCCTCATCTTTGATGGCCTAGGGAGGGTAGGAATAGGTGGGGGCCAGTTTTCGGGGTATCAAATGCTGGGCAGGACCCCTTTTGCCGTTTTTACCTTCTCAGGCTCAAGAGTATGCTCTAACCACACTTTTTTTTTGTTACTTCCCAAACCATGTGTGTATTTAATAATTATTAAAGAAACAATAATTAATTAGCCTTTATTTAGTTTCTTTAAATTAAAGTTAGTAGTTATTTTGAATTAGTAATTCTTTAGGATTGTGTAGTTATTATCGGTTGTTGGATAATATATATATAAAAGATTAATTACTTTAGATAGTTTTTAGTATTTAGGGTCCGATATTTTTAAATTTTCATGATGGAGAAAAAGAGAAATAGAAAGAAAAAGTTTTAACTCTGCCAGTTACGACGTCAGATGTAGCAGTTATAGTTTCAGGAACTAGCGAGTGACCGAATGGAGGAACTTCGTGACAGCCCTAGGTACCACCTAAGGATAATTTTAAATTTTCTAGGACTTTGGAGTAAATGAAACTTCCCAATTCATAATTCTTTTTTTAAAATCCTTAGAAATGTGTAGGTACTTAATTTATTAATAATGGGGTTTATATAAATTAGAACCTAAGCCTAATATTGTACGTCTATAATCATTGTATATATTCAAGAATTGTTACAGAGAGAAGGGAGCCATGAAAATTCCTTTCTTACGCTCCCTAATACCTTTTCTGATCGAAAATCTTTCACATTCCTTTTTCTTCTGAAATCCTTTTGAATAAAGACCCTCTACCGAATTTATGATAATCTCTGTAATCTTGTTTGGGGAGCCCAACTAACGAACTCATAATTGGCAAATTCTGTTGGGGACATTCAGAAGAAGACAGCATTTTATTTAATAAGTCGGTTTCCGTAAAGACTCGGTTGTAAGAAGAAAAATGAGGTTAAATTCTTGAAGTAAAAGGAAATTTTATCCGACCTTGTTAAGTTTGGAAGCTTATAAAGATCGTATTTCTTTGATTTATTGACAATTTTCGTGTTAGTGATTTTTCTGTACTTTGGAAAATAATATTCAATTATTTGGATACGGGCAGGGAGTGTAAAACAATAGGCCCCGCATCTTTTTGAGGGGCACCATCGTCATTGTTCAAACGGACAATTTACCAATAGCTGCATAGGAAACAACAAAATCTGTTTGAAACCCAAACTTATGAGTAACAAAATGCAAGGAGGCGAGTTTCAGACCAGGGATTCGCCCTTGAAATCGGACATTGAATTTATTATAGACGATGGTGCTATTCACTTTAACTTGGAACTGCGCGAGAACTAAAAGTCAACAGGAGAAACAAGGCGAAACGTCTTGTTACCTACATTTTTCTGACACAAAAAATAGAATATAAAAAAAGTCGATTTTTCAGATTTGCTCTTTCTCTTTCAACGTCCTGAATATAAACTTCTTTTTTACAAGATGCAGTGATCAAAAGAAAGCCAATTGACTGGCTGTCTTGAATATGTTAATAATTTATTCCAATTATAAATATCATGAAGTCCTACTTAAAATCAAAATGTCGTATTTTATTTGATATAGGCAAATTACCCCCAACAAGAATTATCTTCTTCATTAGAGCAATTCGTTGTTCACGTAGAAGTACAGTCGTACAGTAGGTGGTTCTAAGCCTGTACTGTCTCTCCGCCACATATACAATTTTTATCTGTTACCCGGCGTGCCATACTACACCTACATTATACTATATATATATATATATATATATATATATATATATATATATATATATATATATATGTATATATATGTATATATATGTGTATATATATATATATATATATATATATATATATATATATATATATATATATATATATTGGGCGAGATTAGCTCAGTGGTAGAACACTCGACTACTAAATTGGAGGACCCAGGCTCAAAACCCGAGTGTGCACTCTAATGATTTTTTCTTGTATTGTCATCGTTTGGGGGTTGGATTTGGGGTCCCAGATCGTCTCTAGGCTCACCCAGGCTTTAATTAATTAATCCTTGGAAACTTGGAGTTATCGGCAACCAGACATAATAAAGCAACAGTGAATGAGATCGCATATTAAGCATTGGACTTCACTTGTGAAACAACTGAAAATATGCCACAGATGATTGAATGGTGTTCCGTTAGGTGAATATCTCATTTTTCAAAAATGATGATTTCTGACAATTCACTCTTCTGTAACTGTTGGGGCTCACAGTTTCGAGCCCGTGACCTTCGAACTGTGAGTGCCAGACGATTTTGACCTAGTCTATGACACTCCTCACACAAAATACAGACAGACAAATAGCTGAACTATATATATATATATATATATATATATATATATATATATATATATATATATATATATAATATATCGACAATTGTATTGTATCTCTGGAAGTTTAAGCAGTTATTTTCGGATATTTCAATATTCTGTAACTATATTGTGCAATTATCCTGATTAATACTCTACAATATAAGCACTTCTGTTGAGATGCCTTGAGATTTATTTCATTCGCTGTTAATTCAACGTTTTCCGTAAATAAAGGAGCAAGAAATTATGCTTTCCGCGCGCTCGTTATAATTTAAATGAACTGTAAATAAAAACGTCCCTTTTTTTAATTTGCGTTTGAAGACTTTTTTTTTTCTATGTGCAACCTGAATGGCTACAATCCTTTGGGATTTGCTTGCCGCCCATTAATATTTTGCTAAAGAGCATTAAAAGTGTATTAGAAAAGGTTTTCCTGCAGAGAGTTTTACCCCCTTCTTCCTTCCCGATAAGGATTAAAACACTCACTAATGACGTCAACTCGGTGATTTGGAAGTGCTGAAGATAATTGTATTTTATTACGTATAGGCCACAAATAAAATAGGAGTTTTAATGTGTATGCGTGAATATACACCATTAGAGTAGTTTTGTCGATGAAGCAATCAAAGTTATAAATTTTTCCTGATTTTTTACTGAAAGGGACAACAATTTTGGGTATTCAAAAACGACTTCAAGCTTACCACCATGTTCAAAGTTTATAAAAATAAACTTATAAAAATAAGTTTTTAATAAATTTTCGTTGCTATTGAGTAGGAATATGTGCAATTTTATACTTTGTCTAAATTTGTTTAAAGATATCGAAAACCTATGCGACATTTTAGCAAGTGAATAATGATCTATTCAAAGCCTAATTTCGCAAATGAGGATTTATCGAAAAAAAGTAACATTATTCAAATTCTTTCAATCGTTGTTGACTTTGCAAAATTCAAACGAAATGCTTTACCTAAGCTTTCAAAAACATTTTACAGGTTAAAAATCTGTCAAGTTAGACTGCCTAAGAATCATTTATAAATTTATCAAATAGTTTAGCTTATAAATAAAATAAATATCCCAGCGAATTTTCAACCAAATTTAAATTGGTGAACGTCGTAGGAAAGGTCTCAAAAGTATGCTTTGTCATTGGGTTCCTGAGGATATACTGAACAGAATCAGTATGGGCCATATTAAGTCTCTTTTTAGGAACATTAATAAGCCCCTTTTTAAGCATCTTTCTGAGGAATATGTTCAGTAATGCATCCCCTGCGTGACGAACGTTTTATTTTTATTTCTCTTCAAAATATGGGAAGTAGTACGCCAAAGTAATATGGCATTCATTAAAGCGAAGCCAAATTTAATGGAGCGCTAAATGTTGTATATATATAACTATCTTTTTAGTTCGGTTCCTTCCTGTCTCCTTGGGGAGGAAATGCGCTTATGACGCAATCCGGAATAGCCGACTAGAACATTTCACGTTTCTGAACCCATAGATCAAAAAAATAATGATGGCTCAAATTTGTGTGTCTATACAGGGTGTTCCTAAAATAAATTCTAAACTTTGGGAATCGATGCAGGATGAAGAAAGAAAGAAAAAAGTCATTTGGCATATTTCTCGTTCTTGCTTCGTTTCTGAGAAAAACGCAAACAACCAACACAATTTTGAATAGACATTCTTTTATAATGGAGTATTTCCACGCCTTCCTCGATAATGAACTGTCGTTGTTCTAGGAGAAAGTCCTTTTGGCACAAAGATTGGGAGGCTGGTTCCAAATCGACAGTTGTCCAGCCCATTACGGGAGGGCCGTCCAAAATTGGTTGTACACTAACTATTCATGGCTTTGGATAGGGCGTGGAAATAGGAAAGATCAAAACCTATCGAAAAAATGATTCTTACCCTTTGCCTATGACACTATGGATATGAACGGAAACAAGCGCTAAGATGACGCAGTTCCTGCGAGTCTGACTTTTAATTTAGTAACTCTTGGACGATTGTTGCATGTTAAGAGAGGAATGAAAGAGATGGTTGCCTCACATGTCTTGCAGATTCTATGGGCGCGTGTGTGATTCCATGGGCCCACGGTTATCCACTCCAGGATTATAAATACATGATTAGGAAGGACCCTTTAATGCAGTCCTTTCTCCGCAGGCGGAAAATTGCCGCCCTCTCGTCGGCTTTATTTCATACAATTTCTCCTCTATGGCTACAAATCTTGCTAATGGTAACAAGCTTGCCTGTAGCTAGCCTCTGCTTATCTACTTTGCAATCCATTATTTCTATTAGAAGCCCCACGGTAAAAAAGGAAATACTCTACATCAACAGAATTAAAGCCTTAAGCCTGACCTAAAAATGTCATGCCTTCAACTATCAGGGAAAGAGATCTTTTTCAGATAATTCAATTCAGCGAAGACGTTTTGGTATTATTTTAATTTATTTTGAGTAGTTAAGGTCACGAGGATTTTTATTTATAGTAAGGTAGATATTGTGCAGCTTCAACAGAAAATGGAATGATGGAAGTTTATATCCTTTTATTTTTAGCATGGAAGGTGCTTTATCAGTGACCTAACTGCCCGAAAACGTTACCCGAACGTGAAAGGAAAATGACACCCCAAAGTAGCGCGCTCACATTCGGTCAACTTCCTAGTGAGTTTAAGCCCCGTTGCCATACCCTTTCAAGACTCTTTTTGCACACTTGCCGTTTACATCCCGTTAATTGCCAGGAAGTGAACAGGGAGTTCATCGGATTTGAGCAGGAAGTTCATCGGATCTGAGCAGGAAGTGCGTTGAAATTAAACAGGATGTAAGCGGGAAGTCAGCTGGGAATAATACGGAAAGCGCAATCAGAGACATGCGGCTCTGAAGCAAGTTATTTTTAATAGAAACGGAGGAGTCCAGTGTGTTTAAACCACTAGCGGGGTGAAGTTTTTTATTTATTTATTTTATAGGCGCTCCGACTTCTAGGGCATAAGCGCTGGCATCCATGGTGCGGCAGGGTATTTTCTCAACGGACCCTGGAATGAGAAAAGTCCTTGCTTCAGGCAGGACTCGAACCCCCATGGAAGTCTAAGGCGTTAGTCACTAGACCAAGGGGAGACCCGAGAGTTTTTTATTATTATTTATTCATGTTTTTCTTTTCACGACGAATCAGGAACTAGGTCATTATACCTATCCATAAGAATTACACTCCCCCCCCCCCAAATATCCATGGTCGAGGAGGAAACTTCCTTAGTGAGCCCATAAATGAAAAAGATCAACCTTCTACAAGCAGCACTCGAACCTGCATCTCCCTAGATAAGAATCGGACAAGCTTTCCATCCTACCGGGGAAGACCAATATATTAACAGTTTTTCTTACCATGACAGAAGGTCAATAAATACAATTTTAAATTCACGTATTCGTCAATTTATTAAAAAAGCTCTACTCATTCCGCATCCTTAGAGGCCCCTTCTGCGATCGAAATATTTATACAGCCGCTACAGGGGCCACGTCAAAACTTGTTAGTTTACTAAATGGTTATCAAATTCATAAAACAGCAGAATCGGCTCATTTGAAAGTGAGGGGGGATGCTCCGGATACTAATTTTTAATATGCCCCTAACGGTAGATATTGCAACGAAGCAGAAAGTAGTTTGGGTTAATGTAAATTAAAAATAAATGAAAAAAAAAGAGAAATTAAGTCAGGTATACATTAAAAATGTAAAAGTGCAAAAATATATATTTTTTTATTCATGTAAGTTATTTTTTGCATGTTCTTCAATGAAACACTAATCGTCTTACTTAGGAATGTCCTTAGTCTTTTAAAATATATAAGTGGAAAAAATATTTATCGCTATTGACATTTATATGAAAGCCATTGATATAATTTAATTGTTGTGCGGGAGATAATTGTGTTTCTCTATCTACAGGCTCATCAATTCGGGAAAGAACTAATGAAGGAGTCTCGAAGGATGGGAGATTGCCAGTAAACAGTAGTGATATATGAAGATTCTGCATCATCTGTCAGCCTTTGGGAATCTTCGGCATGTTTCTTTCCTTTGTTTCTTTTATACTTCGCTATTGTAAAAATAGCTCGTTTGGACCTCAAAAATGGAAAACAAGTCCTTATACTGCATTCATATTTATTTATTTTTATATTTTTTCCCACTTGCTGCAAGTATTTCTCATTTTTTTAGTCGGTCAATCAGAAGAGCATGCCCACTTTTCTTTAGGTAAATTTTGTGCGAAAAACGTTGTTTAGCGTAAAGTTACAATATACAACACTGATTATTTGCTAGTTGCAACAGAACTATTTGATTTACGCTGGAGTTTTAACAGTTCGGCTACTTTTTTCTTGCAATATGGGGGGGGGGGGAACACTCGTTAAAAGTAGAAGTTATAGAACTTATCAATATGTACTGGAGCTGTGGGACGTTAAGCGTATTACTTATAAAGATAAAATAAAAAAAACTTCATGATTTAACGGAAATGGCCGAAACATTCAGTCCAACTACCGAAGAAGTTTAACAAGAAATTACAACTAAAGAAACCAATTCAATTGTGAAATATATCGAGAGTACAGTTTCAAAACATAGTTCATTTTATTAAAATTTCTTTACATAAAATAGTATTTTATCATGTAAGTACGTACTCACCGATGCTAAAAATCGTAAAGCTGGAGCTAGTCATTCTGTTACAAAAATAGTCTTTCTGAATTTTGAGTCTTATCTGATGCTTTGATGCAAGGAAACCTATTTTACAAGCAAGCTTTTCGAAATCTGCTCGTTTCATTCTTTAAAAAATCGAAAACTAGGCTGGTTCCTCGATACACAGCCCAGACATCAATTGACTGAAGAAACCTAATTCTCAAAATCCATTCTCGAACCCATGGAACATTTTTTTATTTCCTAAATTTCTATAATAATTACACAGGCCGCGATTTTGCGTTTCGATTCTTTCTTCATTGCAAGCAGAATGGAATACACAGGGAATATGTATGAGTGTAAACGGGCCGTATATTTATCGCCAATCTCAAGAAATCTAGAACAGTCGTATAGATATCCATGATATACATGTCTAGCTATTTCTCTCAGTATGTAAATTTGCAAGAGAATATCTATCCGATACATATATATCCTGCAATAACTATCAAGTGTAAACGCACCCTAAGAGAATCAATAAAAGTATTTGCAAGCATATTAACGCAAAAACTTAGACGCTACGATTTTTTTGTGAGCACATTAGGTCCCAAAAACAATGTTCCGTTGGACGGATACTGCTGGTTTAACAACTTGACCTTTCACATTGTACGAAAGACTTCTTTTTAACAAAGTTCATTAAAATCGGAACATTTTTTAGCCTGTAACCAATATATATGTATATATATATTCTTAAATATACCTGTTTGCTCAAAAATAGACCGATTTTAATGAAATTTGGTACAAAAATGTTTTTACTGGTTTGAATTCTCTAGTTCGTTAACCAGCAGAATCCCTCTTGCGGAAGATTGTTCTTGAAACCAATTCGGACAAAAATATCGCACCGCTAACGGTTTAGCGCGTTTTCTCTCTCTTTTAATAGGGAGGAAACCCGCAAATGAGGTTGACTCCATGATGCAACCCGGAAGAGCCGACTAAAACATTTCAAAACCCATACATTACGAAAATAACGGTGGTTCAAATTTGTGTGTGTGTGTGTGTGTGTTTGTATACATATATATATATATATATATATATATATATATATATATATATATATATATATATATATATATATCAGGTCAAGTTCGTTAGCCAACAAAATCCGCCTACCGAAACACTATTTTATTGGCAAAATTACCGGGAAAAAATTTACTTTTTGTTTTACTACGCTTTCGCAGTAACGTTTAGTTTTGTTCATTTGAACTGGTTTGTCTCTCTTTACCTCACTTTTTTTATTGTTTTTTTTTTCAGGAAAAAATAAGAAGAAACGAAAACATTTCTCATTGGCACCTCTCGATCGACGTCATAAGCTGGGTTTCTTCGTATAGAGAGGGGGAGGAAAGCACTAAAAGGTGCTTTGACTATTTTAAGAGCATTGGATTGGAATGCTTGTATTCATTGTATGTTTGTGTGTCTGCCCCCCCCCCCCCCCTCACCTTAGTTCATTTCCGTAAGTCCTAATTTTTTTTTTTTTTTTTTTTTTTTTTTTTTTTTTTTTACGGCGCATCTACATCTAGGTCATTAGCGCCGACACCAGGGTGCAGCGAGGAATTTTACCAGCGAGCCGTGGGATGATAAAATTCCTGCCGGAGGTTGGGAATCGAACCCACCATCTCCCGCTTATGAATCTAAGGCGCTAGCCATTAGACCACGGGAGACCCCCGTAAGTCCTAATATTCTGATTACAATTTTAGTTAAAGTGACAAATTAGTCTTCGCAGGGGTTCGTATCTCCTGTAATTTCAGTTAACAATGCTAATGAGTTCATTTTTTATCGATCGGAAAATTTGTATTTATCGATTAAATTCAAGATGAAAATGAGTTTGTAGTGAAGTGGCGGAAATAAAGACGTCTAGCCAGTCTTAATATTTGAGGAAGGAAGACATTATCCCGAGGATTTGGCAGGATGCCAGCAGACTGCCATGCATACTGATTTCCTACGGTTCTAGTCCTAAAACAGAAACCTCCTGTGCCTAACAACTCCCTCATATGTTGGCAGTCTCTAGAACAGTGAAGTGTTTCTGTATCTTAATCGCTTCAATTCTCCGGCTAGTAAAATGGCTTAAACAAACTCATTTTAGTATTTTAGCGCGTTTCTTCCATACGGAGGAAACCCACTTATGAGGTTGACCAACATAGTCATAGTTCATGATGCACTTCAGAAGTGCCGGAAAAAATGGCAGTTAAAATTTGTATATACATATAACTGTTTGCTAATAGGAAGAAAACATTAAAAACACACTGATCCCTTTTGGTACTAGCTGGCCAAGGATAGATACAAATGGATGTAATTGGGAGAGGCCTTTGTTCAGTAATGGACCTTTGTTCCTTAAAAAGAAACTACCTAAAGAATTTTATTCATTTGCTATGTTATGTATTAATATGGAAGTAACATAATTTAACGGAAAAGTTTTGTTTAGTAGTATTATATGTTTTTGCTTCATATTTTTTGTTATAATGGAACAAATAATGGCTTTATTATTATTATTATCTGTTTGCTTTCTAGCAGGTTCAACAAAGATTCGGCTTCGATCAAATTTGGTACAAAAAAACTTAGTTTGGTTTGAAAGGTCGATTATATTGGGTATATAAAGTCGATTTGGTTGGTCATTAACCAGCGGATTCCACCTACCGGAACACTATATTTTCGGCAAACTTGAAAAAATCGTAGGTTTTGTATTTATGGGCTTCCATGTGTGCGTTTTATTGGTAATTGGGTGTCGAAAAACAAATAAACCATTTTCAAGGCGACATCTCTAATCGTTTCTGAGGAACGTGGAAAAAACTATTTTTTTTTCAATAAAAGATGGTGTTCACGGAACGTCGCTCATTGGAAAATCTACACCGTAAAGTGCTGCACTCTGGCCATGTGCCCGGGAACTATCCCTTCGCGGCAGTAAGAATATGCACAAAAAGACAAGTACACTAACTAGAGTCGCCAAGCAGAAAGTGTGGAGCATCTCAGTTTTTTTCTGGTTAAATTTTACCCTGAAAATCACGGAGGAGTAAATAATCAAGCCACCCAGGCCAAGCACAGGGAGCAGAAATGGAGTTGGTCAGAATCCACAGCCCACCAAGAATTTGGAGAAGCAGACGACGTACCAAAAAAACGCGCTGAGATGACGCAGTTCCGGCGAGTTAGACTTTTTTTCTTAAATACTAGTTTAAATTATCTTTAGAAACAAGTTCCATTTATTTCTGAGCTCTAGAAATATTTTAGTGCGTCCTGAAAATTTAGGTTCCATTACCTTAATCGTCTTTGTTTCCTTCGGTGTTTTAATAATTTTTATTCATTTTAGCAGTAAATGAGCTTGTCACTAAACATGAGATCTAAAATAAAAAGAAGGTTTGTGTTATTTGATGTTTGTCATGAAGATACTTTTGTGATAATCTCTAATATAACTAAATAAGTTTAGGTATAAATTTTAGCAGAAACCTTTCAGTCGGGGCAACGACGTTTCGGATATTATAGTTTCCTGCTACTGAAGGATAAATATTAAGAATTTCTATTGTATTCTTTCAAAATCCCTCTTGAGAGTGAGAGAGAATTAAACGAATGGTATTTTTGTTTGATCCCTTATGACTGGATCGATAAGTTTTAAAGGTTCTTTCATGAGTAATCTCGCTAGACACATTCCTTCGACAATTCCTGAAACTGTAAAATGCAGCTATCATAGGCATTTTATATCAAATTTTAGTCTGATGAATCTCCATCCTGGCGCTTTCCAAATACTGTGCGACACTACAATAAACGTGAAATTAAACCATCAGCATTAGTATTTTAAAAGTTGAAGTTGAAACTTGTAGTTTTGGTTTCTGTCTGAGAAATGAAGAAGCCTAGCCACTCTTCCTATTTGAGTTGGGAAGACATTACCCTCTGGATTTGGCGATGTGCCATCCAACGATCCATGCATACCAGCTTCAATTCCCCACAGTCCTATACCAAAACTTACCACGCCTACCAAATCAGACATTTCAACTCATATTCCTAGAGCGAGGAACGAAGGATCTATGATTTTAGCACACTTCTTCCCTCATCCCGATGAGGAAAGCTGCTGTATATTTGACCCTTGTGCCAATATTTGACCTCTATTGGATCTATTTGAATAATCTGTTCGAAAACACCAGTCCCATGTCAATAAAAATAGTTACCCAAAATCCCAAAAAGGTTTCTTCTGTAGGCAGAAGGTCAATGTGTAAAACTCAAAATTGACATATTAGTCAATTTTAAAAAAATCACATTTTATGTTTCTTATCCTTAAATGCATTTTCAGGAGCTTAAGTGAAGTACAGCCTAATGGAACGTAGAGGACCTTCGCCTACAAGTGGGTTATGACGCACAGTGGAGCCAATCACCCGATTTTTGGAAAAAACCCTTTAGGTACTTGAATCTTTCTGATTTTGGTATCGTTGTTAGGGTATTTTGTAGTGCTGAGTCGAATGAGGCCGCTGCCAATTCGATAGAATCATTATTTCGGAAGATAAACGGGTAATATATATATATATATATATATATATATATATATATATATATATATATATATTACCCATTTATCTTCCGAAATAAATTCGCGGCATACGTCAGCGAATAATGGTCCGATTTTGATGAAATTTGGTACAAAAATCTTTCGTCTAATTTGAAAGGTCAAGTACGTTAACCAGGAGAATCCGCCCACCGGAACATGGTTTTTGGAGCGAATTTAAGAATAAAATATTTTATTAACAGACATGAAAAGTTTTGGGAACTATACTTTCATTAATATCTCGAACACGGTTGGGAAATCGTGATAAGTGGATAGAAACTATTTTAAAGCTTTTTAAATTCTCTACAAAAAAGATTCTGAAACAATTTTTCATTAGGTGATGTCAATCGGAGAAATAAGTGCTTAAACTTTGAAGTAATTGATTTCGTTTATTCGGTTAAACGGTTCTTTTTGTCTGTTTTTATTCCTTGTTATTTTTTAATTACTTATAGGTATGGGAGTATATAAGGGGGGGCTGAGGGGGCTGCAGCCCCCCCCCCCGAAATTTTGATTTGATCGGTAAAAATTTCATAAAACCCTTAAAAATAAATTAAATAAGATCATTTAGTTCATAAAACATATTCTATTTTGTGTGTAATAGCGTTTAAAGGGGTGTAAATGGGCGGGCTAAAGGGTTGCTGGAGCGGATGTGCGGATATGGGAGCCGTCCGACTTCTTTTGGGAGCTCTGGTAAGCTATAGTTCCCTATTCCACTGCTTAACATCTCCTAGTATACCTGATTCCCGTCAACGTCTACTGCTTTTTCTCCTCGTGGTACCCCCACGAGTAACGTTCTTGTATAGTACACGAACGGCGAAAAGCAGAGGCGGGGGTCCGCCATGATGTAGGGCCACCTTCCCTACTGAGTGGATCCTCCTCTATTAGAGAGGGAATGTGCGTCGGTCTGCCGGCCAAGGTGGCAGCCCCACCAGCAGACTCGGTGGCGAAGATTAGGGCTCCAAGTCACCTAAACCTGATTCCCTACGACCTCACTAAAGGAAATAGCCGGCCTAAACCTAAACTGAAATGTCCAAACTGCGATGGGGCCCACAATTCGAAATCTCGGGAGTGTATAGAATATAAAATAGAAAAGGAGATCCAAAAAATGAGACTGGAAATTAAAGACTTAACGATCAAACAAGCAAGAGTTCTTGTGAAGAGTAACTCTTATGCATGCAGAGGAACATACTCTAGCGCAGTGAAAATAAGTCTGATGTAATCACAGAAAAAAAAAACATCAAAAAATCTCTCTCCTCTCAAACCCACTTCCCCCAAACCCCCTTCCAGCATTGATTTTATTTGTAGAATTATTAATATAGTAAAAGAACACAAGAAAATGTGAAAAGTGTTGATATTTTCCAATGCATTGAAACGTATGAAATGAAGTATCTGTAGAAGAGGATTCTAGGGTCTGGCGGACCCGACCAGGTAAAGTCATAAATCCCTTTGAACAAAGGCCGAGCAAAATATTATCTGTTTCTATTCTAAGCTTTTCAAATGACAATAGGGAAATGAACGGAACCGCGCTAAGATGATGCACTTCCTGCGAGTTGGACTTTTTTAAATATTGTTCCAGAAATTTGATATTCGTCAAAGCGAAGACTCCTAGAGTTGTTGGAATTTCGAAATGAAACTTGGTAGGTCTTTGTTATGTTGCATGAGGTTACTTTTGAAGGTTTAGTTGACTTTGTAACATTCTCCAGTTTTTCTCCAGCGCATCTAACTCTTGATTTTCCAATGGCGGCAGGTATTTTTTATGACGAATTCTGATAGAAACTTTAATTTTAAGACTAATTTATTCCGAAACATCTTTTGATCCGACGCACCGTTTACGCGTAAAACGAAAAAAAAACTGAAAAATATCGCCCTTTTGTAGACAAATTCCTATTTATCACTGAAACCAAGCCTTGTACGTAAAAACACCTCAATGTAATCGTTGTAGCCTATTAATTTTCCTTTCAGATGATACCAAGATCAAAGTTTTAGATTAAATATTTAATGGCTTGAGGAGGATGACGCGAGACGTGAACTATGTTTTATTATTCTATCTACTTTTTATCGTCTCGGTATTTTATTTTTTATAACTGATTGGTTCATGTGCTGAATGTGATAAAATTGTCGCTTATGATAGACCCAATTAGCTGATTAAGGAACTCGTTTGCTATGGGAATGCTATATTCCATGTTTCGTAGGGAAAAAATCAAAACTATGGCCGCTTTCAGATTAACAGTCACACACACATATATAGAGTGGCCTCAAAGTAGTGTGTAAGCTACAAGATATACTATTGTTCTAATTGCTACACTGGGAAATCACTAAAAATAGGCCCAAGAGATCTTCATATCCCGTGATGAATGTTAGATTTCTTGGTATCAAACTTTCATTTTAAACGTTTCCCTGGTAGTTGAGAAGTTATTGACATTTAAAGCTTGAAAACCGTGGGTTGAAAGCTCCAACGCCTCCAGGAATCATTTCCGGACCCACGTAAATAGGAAACGTTTTGCAAATCTTTTTGCGGTTCTTTCATGAGTGCTACCTCATTAGCTAGAGGAAAGTGCTAAAAATATAAACATTAACGCCATTACATATGTAGCATTCTTGGTCTCCAAGATTTCTGGAATATTCCAAACAGCATTTACAGCAAAGAAAATAAATAAATGTGGTATATGAAAAAGTGATAAAGCCATAAAAATAAGCGAAAAGCTGTATTTTGCCTTGTGGAAAAGGATAACAACGGTGACCGCCATCTGTCGATCTGCGAATCTAGATGGCGATCTCCGCTTCCAGGGCCGGGGATTGTTTCATTTCCTCTTGGCGGGATTCATCCTCTATCCGTCCCCGCAAAGCCTGTCATTTGTCAACGAAAATCTAACAGCTAATCCTCATAGCTTGTCTATTTGATCTTCCAATCCGTGTTCATTTCTCATTTTCTGCTTCTGAGTGACTTGAGGCTAACAAGGGGAGTGCACGACGTCGATTCAAACGAAAAGTTTTGTATGTGTAGTACTTATCTAGGAAAAGTTTCTGTTAAAGCGTGAAAACGCACTTCTCAAGCGTTCGCCTAGAAAAAAAATGTTGAAAATATACCTGGAGCACTTGACACGTTCCAAAGAAACGATTAGTACCTCCTTGGTAGCGCTGAGTTCTCGTAAAGCAGAGATCGCCGGATCCAATCTCTACTTTTTTTTTAAATTTCTTTTTTGTAGAATTTTTATTTTTGGTCTTAACAATATTTTATAACATTATTAAATAATTATTATTTTTTTTAACGGTTGGAATTTAAATTTTAACATATTCTTCCAACCGCCAGAGACTGCCGTACCATCACCAATAAATCTCCCGAGCGAAGAAACCTCAAAAATAATATATATATATATATACAGGGTGTCCCAAATAAGACGGCTCAAACTAATTTTGCGGCGAAACGGCTGGTGTGAGAAAAAAATGCCAGGGGTAAAAGTTGTAGGGCTTGGCCTAAGCTTTCTATATGTGTCGACCATTTAACATATTTACTGCGCATGCGCGTTCGGCGCTAGATGAAATGCTGGGGTTTGCAGATGGCCCCTATTATTATACATATCATTTTAAAGGGAATTAAAAAACAAATCCTTTGCTGCAAACCGCACTTCGATATCTTTAAAATCAAGTTTCGTGCGATTCAAATATTATTGTTTTAAATAAAAACGATTTTTTGGAAGCACTTACAGAGGTCGGTTATTAATGTGTGATACATGACTTTGAAGTATTTTTTTCTCAACTTCCTGAAAAAAATATGGCCGATCCTCTAAAAGAAATATTTTCCCTAATAACTTTAATAAAATTGAAAATAAGGCATATTTTTTAAGTATTTAGTGTGATTTTTCATTTGAGACGTACAATTTAAGTGATGACTATCATTTCATTGATAGATGAAATAATAAATTGTGAAGAAAGCTCTTATCTTGCAGTTTCAAGACTTCTTAATTTACTAATTTTTCTTTAACTCTTAGGCTTCCACGGTCCGAGTCATTATAAATATTATAGTCTTCTGGTATTGACCGTGTCACAAACTTCTTTGCCGACGTTTCGCTAGTCATACTGCCAGCTTCCTCAGGGCTTAGTCTGAGAATGAGGATGTTCTTCTAGTTCTTCTGTATAAATACCTCTCTTTGTATTCATCCGCGGGCGTAGTCTGCTCTTCCATGTCCCTGATTGGTTGGTCCCGGTCTTGCTTGATTCTGGTTGGTGGGTTCCATCTGGATCATTGATTGGCTGAATTTCGTTTTTTCTTTTATCTCTAGTTTTAATTACCGGATGCCATAATTTGCTGAGCTTGTACCCATCTTCTTTGTTGATATTTTCAGGGCATCGTACTATTTCTATGGCTTCCCTTATGATACGTTCTTGATAATTTTCTATTTTCGCCAGAATGCTTACTTGGTCGAACTGGATAGCATGATTAGTGTTATAAAAATGTTCTGCTACCGCGCAAATAAAATACATATCAGCGTTCACCGACTTTGAGCTGTACTTTTTATTGGTGATGTAAAATATTGGACTGGAATGAAACAATTTTCAAGGTCACATCTGTAACCGTTTTTGAAAAAAAAATGAAGAAACAAGAATTTTCGTTCTGGTTAGTCCAAAATGGTGGAATTAGTGGAAGCTTTTCAAGCCATTTAACATTTGTCAAAACTAACAGGTGAATCTAGTAAAATTGGGTCACATTAGTACCATGTGGTGAAACAAACCTATAATACTAGGATATTTTCATGTAACTGGCACCGAAGGGTCGCCCAAAGAGTGCCAATAGATAAATATATATATTTTGTACCAATACTGTACCAATGTGACCCCATTTTACGGTATTAACCGCTTAATGATCAAATTTATAATTAAAAACATGCCAATAATAATCGATTTGTGAACATTTTTTAAGTGAAAACTTTATATAATTTTTATATATTCAAACAAAATTCATGATGGATTACCACCTATCACGGATAAGTTATGGGTGTTAACACAACATTCTTTTTTTGTTAACACATCATCGTTTTCGGTTTTGCGTTTACAGGTTTGAGCCGTATTTTTATTGGTAATGTGAGATATTGGAATTGAATAAAACAATATTCAAGGTCATATATATTCGAGAATTTTCGCTTTGGTTACTCCAAAATGAGGAATTGAGTGAAAGTTATTTAAGACATTTAACATTCGTCAAAACTAAGAGATACATACATTTTAGGTACGTCTGAGACTCAGGAACTATCTGAAAGGATTGGGAAGGTGCCACCACTGTAGGGAAATACATAAATCAAGAAGATGTTCTTAATTTATGTAATCAGGCATTCAAGATATCCAGAAAAAAATAAAGAAGAGCAAAAAAATTGGAATATTTTCGCAGAAATGCTGAAAATAATTCATCAAAAAACATCACCACAGGTAGACAAAATGTTTACATACAAAATAAATGTTTCTTTATATATTAATTTGTCGTTCCTTCTGCAAACAATCCCTTGTAATAACCATTTGACTGAAACGTAAACCAGAAAGTTAAATCTTTTCTAAATGCGGGTGATGATTGTTATAAAAGCGTTAAATGTCAGACTTGATATATGCATTGGTCACCTTCAAAAGAGCCACCGCTATTGTCGAGGAAGGCAGTACGTCCCCTGTTGTATTTCACAAATGGGTGGAGAGGGCTTTTTATACCGTCCAACGAGTGATAAAGTTTCTCGAATAATTGCGAACAATATTGCTGGTCTCGGTGTTTTGGACAGTGTTCGAGGCAGGACCGAGCGTTGTTACGCAGGGTGAAGAGCTCAATTCCGAGCATTTGCCTCCCAAATGAGCCTGGAAAAGTGAACTATGAGTTTTGGAAGAGCACACTTAATCGCGCCTTTGTGGTTAAACCACAATGAGACGAAATCATTTTCGTTTTACACTTTTATTTCTTAATGAGCATCTCGTTCTTTGGAAATAAATATTTTATAAGTTCTAATTTCAACATAGCCTATTACAAAAAGAAAGGACTCTACACTTACCCTCTTGTATTAAAAATATTGTATATTTAAAAAATCTACAATAACATTTCTTGCTAGAGGTTATCGACTCCTCACTAAATAAGGAAAGTGATCGTAACCTCAAAACCGAAATATGTTCACGCATTTCTTGAAATATTAGTGTACGTGCACATGACACCTCTATTTGAAAGGGCTTGATGCAAAGATATGTGATAAGGGTGGTACTTGCTGCGCTGAAGTGTGGTGTGAACAATTCCTCTTGAAATTCGTGTTTCTCTGGCAATCTCCCGAACACTGATGTGGGGATTTCTTCTAAGAAGGTCCAAGATGATGTCCTGGTCTCTTCTTCGATGTCTTCTGGTGAAAGAGAAATGTCCTAGTCCGGCGTTTGACACCAGGCGCAAAATCGTTTTGTAAGATCGGTTTGGGTAATACTGCGCATAAAGTCGAGCAGCCATCCGAGCTTTATGTCTACACTCCCCGGAAACAATAATCATATCCACAATCTCACTACTTGTGAACTTAATGGTTGAAAGCGAAAATTACACTAATAATGAACAAAAGCAAAATAATGAACCATAATACAATAAGAAATATCGGATTCAAAGGATTAGATAGATAACATGAATGATCAGACTAGATAGCTTTAGCTTAGTTAATCCTTAAAGAAGAATTAGACTAAATACTTAAAAAAGATGCCTTATTTTAAATTTTATTAAAGTTATTAGGAAAAATAATTCTTTTAGAGGATCGGGCATATTTTTTTCAGAAAGTTGAGGAAAAAATACCACAAAGTCATGTATCACACATTCATAACCGACCTCTGTAAGGGCCTACAAAAAATCTTTTTAATTTAAAACAATAAAATTTGAATCGCACGAAGCTCCTTTGATTTTAAACATATCGAAGTGCAGTTTGCGGCAAATGTTTTGGTTTTTAATTTCCTACAAAATGATGTGCATAATAATAGGGGTCATCTGCTAACCCCAACATTTCATCTAGCGCCGAGCGCACATGCCCATTGAATATGTTAATTGGTAGACATATTTACAAAGCTTAAGTCAAGCCCTACAACTATTACCTCTGACGTTTTTCTCAGACCAACCGTTTGGCCGCTAAATTCGTTTGAGCCGTCTTATTTGGGACACCCTGTATAAATGATATTTTCTTCAGTTGTTGTTTCACCGATATTCGGATAACCAGATCTAAATATTCGATGTTATGTATTGAAATTGTTCATATCGAGAGGATAAATTTACCATATAAAATGGTTTTTATATATAACTTATTGTGGTGAAGATAGTTAGCACTTATTGTGGAGAAGATAGCATAGATTGGTTGGCATTCGACATCTATATATGGGCCCGCAGACGGATAAACTCAACCTGTTGCAGGCGGGACTCGAACCCCCATGTATTATTATTGTAAGTTTTGATATCCACTATTATTTTCCATTTTGTAACTTTTGAACAGAATAATTTCTCCTAAACGTTTTATAAATTGTGTCATGGATAATTGAAAAGTCCCAAGATATTTAGAAATTTGGATATCTTTTCTTTAACAAGAAAAAATTAGGACGGCATAACAATACGAAAATTTCAGATACATTTGGTTTCTGGCTAATGTAATTTTTACTTTAATTTTAGTTAACCCAGGTGAATACAAGAATCTTAAGCGCTGAGGACTCGCAGTTCTAATCTTGAAATAATCCTTACCGTGTATAGGATGTCCAATAGATTAACTGTACAGACCAATAAGGCTGGGGGTGTGCAGGCCAGGCCTGATGTGTGTGGACAAGAGGACATTTCCTTCACGTTCAGTCGGTCTACTATAACTGGACTGTGCAGTCCCTGCCTTGAGGTTTATTACCTTATCGTGTGTGTGCTAAAACAGTTCGGTCCAAATCTTGAGACAGAACTGAGCAGTCTCTGCCTTGAGATTTGAACTGAACGTGAATGGCCACCTTAAGGCCTTCCTTTCGAATTAAAGTGGGGATTGTGGCAGAATTCTCATGACGAATGAAGGCTCAATTAGGTACATACCTTTAATATTAAGTTAAGTAAGCGATCCCGAAGTGCTGATCCGCAATGTACACGTTTTAGAACCCATGAGTCACAAAAATACCGGTGATTCAAATATACAAATTTGAACCTCTGTTATTTTCTTTTAGGTTCTGAAACGTCGAAATTCTAATACTTTCGGATTGCGTCGTCAGGTCGACTTCATTTCCTCCCTATGAAGGGCTCATATATTATACAAATTATGATAATTGTAAATGTCATTTCTATTATTTTTTTGAGGAATAAGGTTTTGGCTACACATTTGCGAATTATCGGAATTTAATTAACCATGGATCATGTTGGTTCCGCATGTTCAACAACATACTTAGTCCATCTGAGGCACTCAACAGATAGTTTGGATTTGCCAGGAACGCTCGCCGTTTCGAGATGTGCGCCTGACATTTTGAATGGTGATTGGGTACTGTTGAGCGGTTCACTCACCTGCCTTGTCCTTAGTTTCTCTTGGTTTCTATTATATATTGATAAATAGTGTCCATTAATTAATTGTCTCCTCGGAGAAATTCTCCTTTGAGTTACTATACAGGGTGTCCTGCATTGAGATGTCATAAATTTAGGGGTTTATTCTGCACCTGATTTGTAGTTCAGGGACGCAGAAATGGGCGTCCTATCTCATCATGTAGCAGTGCTATTCAAACTTTTGTCTATTTTCAAAATTATTGGGTTTTTGGACGAAAAACTATGTTTTCCGGATTTCTGGTTAATGTATCGTAAGTAACGACCAAATTTTTAGAATTTACATTAAATGTCCAATAAGAAGCACCCGCTATTGAAATGTAGCATGAAAATTAATAGGTATGCTAGGAGCCATATAGATTGTAACTATTCTTATTAGTGTTTCCTTAACATATTCAATATTTTCTTAATCAGCTATTTGTATACTTAAAGGTTTGCCTCTGCCTCAAATGTTGCGTTATTTAATAAGCTTTAAAATGGCGCCTTGTTGTTTTAGAAAAAACATTATTTGGGTCTAATTTCTAAGTAAAACCCAATAAATTTGCTTTATCGTGAAGAAGTCATTCTGAACATGTTGTTTAATTTCACAAGGTTATTGTGGTGCCCCATCCTTCCCATACTATTTACACACACGTTTTGCTCTGATTAAGGATTGGAGGACACTTCGGAACCAAGAGTGAAAGATGACAAAAGAACATATTGGAATACTAAAACCTCTAAGTCTACAAATAGTTGATTAAGAAAATATTGAATAAGTTAAGAAAACAATAGTTCAAATCGATACGGCTCTTAGTATAGCTTTAAATTTACACGAATACACTTCAATGTCGGGTGTTTCTTGTTGGAAATTTAATGTAGGTTCTAAAAATGTGGTCGTTATTTAAGAGATATTTACCGAAAATCAGGAAAACACAATTTTTCACCATAAAACCAAATAGTTTTGAAAATAGACAAAAGTTTATAATAGCTCTGCTACATGTTGAGATAGGACGCTCATTTCTGCGTCCCTAAACTACAAATCAGGTGCAGAATAATCCCCTAAAGTTATAACATCTTAATGCGGGACACCCGTATAAAAAAAAATTTGTGTAATGTTTCAAAATTTGTTTGATCAGCTGACATGTCAATTTTCACTATGCCAGCTTAGTAAAATAAAAAAAAATATTATTTTTATTCATTTTTAAATGCATAGTGCTTCATATACATGTGTATATATATATATATATATATATATATATATATATATTATATATATATATATATATATGTGTGTATATATATATATATACATATATATATACATATATATTTGTATACAGATATATATATATATATATATATATATATATACACACACACACACACATATATATATATATATATATATATATATATATATATTACTTAATTTTAATTGTAAATTGTAAAAATGTTGACATAATGTAAATAAAGTAGGTATTTTACAATCTTTATTACGGCTGAAGGTTATAGGTCCGAAGCCCTTAAAATAAAGAAATAAAAAAACACTCAAAAACTTTAGACCTAAAACCCTTGAGGAAGACATAAAATTTGCAAACAATATTCTTAGGGCTACTGTTGATCGATTGTATTTGACTTGATAATCATGCGAATATTTCTATTGGGGGGGGGGGCAGTTTAGGACTTTATTTGGGGAAAGTCATTCTTTTTGCGGGAAGGAATTCTAAAAGAAGATCCCTAGAAAGATATTCGGCCAGCTTTCTGATACGGAGCTTCAGTAAGCATCAATATGCATTAGGGTAGGCCCGGTCACACTTCGATAAGGCTATGACTCGGGATAAACTTATCTTGGCACTTTCTCACTTTTTCAGCTAACAGGTAGGCTCAGGGGGAGGAGAAAGCAATTCATGTAAAAAAGAAAAAGAAAAAAAAAGAAAAAAAAAGAAAAAGAAAGGGATATAGAAATAAGTTTCTTTCTCCAAGCCATCCAATTTTGCTCAATGTTCTGCTTTTAGCGCGTTTCCCACGCCCGAAGATTCTCGTCTGTCACGTTGAACCGATGTCGCCATCCGAAGGTCTTAGAAATTTTTAAATACGGAGCATATTATTTTTACTGGCGTTAAATAAATGTAATATAGGTTGAATGTCCTCTTTTATATCATTATTGTTAGCTGATTTGATACTTATCCAGATCTGAATCGGATGCTCGAGTTTCGTTGGTGGTGTTTTGTTGTTTTTTTTATTTCCAAACATTTGGGTGCTGGAAAAAATATATCTATCTATTTTTAGAGGTCGATGACGAAAATGAGTCCGCGTGCAATAATAATTTTATTTCTGTAATTGTTTTGTTATTTCTAGTTTGCATCAATTTTACCTTGGCTATTAGCTATTATAATGTAGGTACTCTTTACCTTGTTCATTTCTAACATATGTCAGGTCTTTATCTCACTCGAGCCATGAACTCCCAGTGCCCAAGGGGGTTCGCTACCTTGAACTATTACTAGACAGTAGACAAACTCAAAACCCACAAACACGACTGAAAAGACGGGAACTGAACAAGAGATAAGAACTCCACAACTACCACTAGGACCTACAATGAAAACTCACAACAAAGAACGATCTCGCTGTACACAAAGCCACTATCAGACCTATATGGTCTTACCGACTTGAACTCTGGGCAACAACCAGAACTTCAAGCATACAGAGCATATAGGCATTCCAATCTTAAGCCCTACTGATAATAGTAAACTCAAAAAACGCAGTTTCGTACAAGAATTAACAAATTCCAGTGGCCTACGCTTTCAAACCAAATTTTCTTTCAACCACTTCCTGTAGAGTGGAGGGAAACCTCTAATAAGGATATCAGGTTAGAAATGAATTATTGACGAAGCTCTTCTTTCTTATAACTCGCCAGGGCGGTTTATAACTGCAGAGTTTAGTGCGGAAGAAAACCTTGAAGAGGATAGAGGAATACCATAAACAAGAGGCAATAACAACATCAAAGGATTAAGGGAAGCTTGAAAAAAGCATAAACAACAAGGATGAAATAAAAGGAAAATATTTCCGTTTACGTTTCAATACGGGCTATTACACACCTATCCCGGGTTTTGTTATCTCGATATTTGAGGCAAGCTGCCATAAAACATCATTAACTATCATTTCTTGTGAAATGTAGTTTTAAGTAACTCCCCAATCCTCAGAGCTGTGTTCATCGATTTAAAAAATATATATAGATTTAGGACTACGTTTTTTATACAGTTAACCAATTGAACCAGTGGAAGCAAAACATTGTAAAGTTCAAGCATGGCCACATTCTGTTTCTTTACGATGAAAAACTGGAAAATAACTTTGTAAATGTTAGTTATACTTCTGGCAACATATCTTGGACACGATCCTGGAAGGCGAAAGGGATGTTGGGAAATCGAAGGTAATGTTCTAGAAGTGCCTCGGGATAGCAAGGTTGAATGTTTATTCTATAGGCTGCTGATTCATAAAGCTGATTGAAAAAGTATGCACATAAAATTTAATGTTTTAATTTTAATTTATACGGGTGATTTATGGATCATAAATACAAGGAGGGGAGTTTTAGACCCTATATTTGCCCTTGAAATCCGTAATTGAATTTTTCATAGATGATGGTGCTGCTCTCTTAAACTTGAAACTGTGGGAGTTCTAATGGTGAACCAGAGATACAAGGCGAAGCGACATGTTGCCTAGATTTTTCTGACTCAGAAAAAAATAAATTAGATTTTTTCAGATTCCCCCTTTCTCTTTCAAGGTCCTGTTATTTGTTTGTGCTGAGGAAGATGAAGGCCTCTCTACGATTCTGGATATGAATGCAAGCAAATAGTATCGTAATTATTCTTACTTGAGGCGATTTTAATTTTAAAAAATACTTTGATGAAAACATAGTATTCACTCCTGAAATATTTCTAGTTTGCAAATCCACAGGCAAAATATTACGAGGAGCATTCAATAAAAATTTTATTTTTCAATAGACAAACAATTCTTGTATAGCATAATTATGGGATTTTCGTTAATCTCATCGGCAGTGAATTAAGTAGAACTGCAGCATACAATGGATGGATAGAGGGGATTATTTAACTCGCCCGATCCCCACGGGCTGAATACTCATTTCTGGCCGGCCAGTGTTAATATCGTCTTAATGGTTCTTTTCTCATTCAATTATTATAATTTTATATTCTTTCGTTATTTATTTTAATGATATAAACGAAAATAATCACAACAGTAAGCAAAATTTTACATCCTGGCAATAAGTTAAAACATATTTTTTTAAGCGCATATTAGGTTTTTTTATGAACAAATTTGCTACGCTTGTGTTCATTAACACTTAACAACGTTTTGTATCAAACTACTGATCAATTTGTTCATAGAAAACCTTGGTTCACCTAATATGCACTTAAAAATTGTTTTATAACCTATTGTCATGATGTACATCTCTATCAACACACTTGATCATTGTACACTTTATATTTTGTACAGATTTCAAATAAATAAATTTAAAAAAAAATTGTCAAGATGTAAAATTTTGTTTACTGTTGTGATTATTCTCGTTTGTAACTGTGTATATTTATTTTTCAGGGAAATCTGATGTTTTCTCCTAGTCCAACCCAAATGTTCCTTGACTTCTCGGTAATTTTTGTTGTTGTATGTTTATATGTTATTCCTTTGACTTGAAGATTCGCTTGCATGAAAAACGACTTAAATGTTAAAGATGAAAGCTTGTTTTTCATAAGTAAAATGTTCACGACTGGTCTGGGCCGTCAATTTTACACAAGAGGTTAAAGGCTATGTTCTGAATACTATGCATAAACTTTAACCGACGATTTCCCCAATAATTTTCGTTTTGTACGTTTTACAGCTGAGTACTACATTTCAGACATCTCGTATTGTGTTTTATTTGACTATTGTTCTAGAGTTAGTTAAAACTATACATGGTTCAAATGGTGTAAAATAATTGTTTAGAAATGGATCCGCAGTATGCTTATTTTTTTTTTTATTTTTTTTTTTTTTACGGCGCATCGACATAAATCTTGGCCATTAGCGCCGACGTCCAGGGTGCAACCAGCGATTTTCTCAGCGAGCCCTGAGATGAGAAAATTTCTGGCGCCGGTGGGGATCGAACCCACCATCTCCCGCTTATGAATCTAGCACGCTAGCCACTAGACTACGGGAGGCCCCAGTATGCTTATTACACGTGGAATGCGAGTTTCTGGTGGAATGTGGTTCTGGTTGGTGGTATGCGAAAAATAATCAATAATGGTGAAATATCATTGAATTTTTTTTTCTATAATTCATAAAAAAACAAAAACTTGATAATATTATACAGTAATGTTGGTAATCTTTACATTCAAAGATTCAGAATCCGGGAAACGGTGTGGTTTTTTTTTTGGAAAGCACTTTTGCCTGCTTTGAACTTTAGCCATCACCATCACTATTGTGATCCGAGTAATTCACAGATAAAATTGTTTTTTGTTTACGGCGCACCGTTAGCGGCTACATACATTGTGCACCAGGAAAATTTTCTGAGTGGGCCGTGAGATGAGAAAAACCCCTGCTGCAGGGGGGTCTCCAGCTCCTGTCACCCCCAATAACAGTTTAGGGTCATTTGCGCCGAAACCCACCTTGGCGCAGCGCGGAATTTTCTTGACGGGCCCTGAAATGAGAAAAATCCCTGCTGAATGAGGGATTCGAACCCCCATCACCCACATGAAATTCTAAGTAGTAATCCACTAGACCACGGTGAGACCCCATTAACAGGTTATTATACGTGATTGTATCGCCTTATGTACAATACGTAAGGGGCACGCTGAAACGTTCGGAATATATGTAAATCTTTCTGCAAATTTTGAGTTTTTTCTTAGCCAAACCCAACCATTCCTTTAAATCTCATCACATTAACGTCTAACAACTATCTTCATCTCAATAGGAATAAGGAGTTGCACGTAGTCGGTAGTAAAATTGTAAATTATACCCTTTCATAGTATATCCAATCTTAAATTGGAGGATGAAATGAACAAATTTATTAAAATAAATTAATTAATACATAAATCAACGCTCCATTTTGCGGATAAACATACGTTTATTGGAATTCTCTTGAATATAGAATCTCGTTAATTACATATTTCCCCGCTCGGAAGGATGAAAGGGAAATTCAATATTTTAAAACCTACAAGCAATATGAAACAGATTTAGTATATAAATCCCGCAGAGGTGTTAGTCTGAGACAGAATTTAGTGCTAAAAAAAAAAATAATAATTTTCAATAATTTGTAAATCGATGGAAATGAAATTCCACTGAATCTGAAGAAAGCTATTGCAATATCAGTTTCAAATAGGAAACAAAATAGAGAAGAGGGAGCGAAAACAAAAAAAATGAAAAAGGTCGGGGAGGATGGCAAGTTGTAAGGAGTCTAATAAGTGCTTGGTAAAAGAAGGAAGAGAACAAGAAAGGATTAGCTTTTCGCTGAGAGAAGAAGGATAAGCTTTTTCTATCGTAGCTCGACTATTTTCTCTTAATTAACTCTATTTTCTTTTCAAATACCCTCCCCTCGGAAAGGCAGGGGCTCTTCTTCCTTGAAAAGCCTTCAGGACAAAGCATGCTAGAATATCAAGGGGGCTTCGGAATTCCAAAGGCTATCACAGGGTCCATAAAACCTATTTTCTATTTTATCCCTCCACCCAGTAAGGTTGGCACGATGTTAAGGTGGGGGTGGAAAAACGTCCGCAGTCGGAACGACCATTGATCACGATTAGGGTGTAAATAGCACTGTGAAAGAATTAAGTTTGTAATGGGAACTTTATTACGCACCTATAAAGCTTACAACGATAGCCGCACTAAAGTTGAATGACATAATATCCTTCAAATATATCTTACTAATAACACCCTCCTCTTGGTCTAGGGCAGTGGCACTTAACCTGGTGCTACAAACACGTGTTAGTAATGGTGTCGCCGAGGAAACAATAATTAAATTAGGCAGTCATTTCTTAGGATTTCGCGATTGTTACAAATTTAATTTAACAACTATAAACGGATTCCTTGCGTATGTTTTTAAATTTCTTTTGTCATTTACTGACTATTTGAGCAAGGGGCAGTTGATCACGGATTCAACGAATTTATCAGGGTACACCATGGCATGGTAGTGTTATATAGGACCTATTGTACGAGATTCAACAGCAGAATTTTCTTTCAACCCCACCAGAGTAGATACATTCAACCGTCAAATGCTTAATTAGTAGCATTGAATCCAATGAAAAAAAAAAAAAAAAAGCTACTAGACAGACTAACAACCGCACAGTTCCACATAACCTACAAAATTCTGAAATTTGAACACAAGCAGCTGTCTTAAGTCAACAACACGAACAGCCTTCAAATGACAAGGACCATCATGCGAGCCAGAGCAGAAACCCTTAACCTGAACAGGTGGCCTTGGAGTTCTGATGATAGTGCCCTCTGCTGTCTATAAACAACCCGAAGATATCATCCATTTCCTAGCTGTTTGTCCAATCCTATCCGCGATATGAGTAAACAACTTCCGCAAGAATAGATTAACCGACATTAACGCAATTGACTATTTGAACGGCGAGGACTACTCAAAACTCTAGCGCTATGTAAATGAGGCGCTACCACTATGACTTTTAAATTTGATTATCAAGAATAAGGAGGTTCAAATTTTGTTTTACTTATTTATTTTTATATATTATTTCAAATCTCTTATATTGTTTTTATTTTATTGTATATAATATTGTGTGGGGTAGCTTAGCTGACGGATTATATGCAAGCTTATGTAAATGTATTGTAAATTTCTCAAGTAACTATTATTTGTATATGCATATAATAAAATTTACTATACTACTACTACTACTACTACTACTATTGTACTAGATTCAATTACATCAGATTGTATTTTTTGTTGAGTCCACTTTTCCATACGTTTATTACTGCTTTGTACAATGTTTGAAATGCGTCTTCTATAGTCCCGTGATTCTTGCTGCGATTGATCGTGTAAATTTATTAATTTTATCAGTTTAGCTTTTAATAAGTCTATATGTATAGTCAATGTCAAATTGTTTTTAAATGTTACTCCTAAATATCTAAGAGATTGTACCACCTGTAATTTTTTTCCTATAAAAAAAATGTCTAATTCTGGTTGTCTTCGTTTTCTAGTAAATATTATTCATGATAAATATATAAATATTGTATTTAGGTTTACTTCTATTCCCTAATAAAAGATAACAGCGATTGCCGTACTTTTGAGGATAACTAATTATGATATTTGGAATTTATTCGATTGAGATTCCAAATGATAGAAACGTTTATTTTGTTCCAGAAAGCCATAACCTTCCGAGGGAAAGACGAATTTTCATCTCAGAATTATCTTCTTTTTTATTCTCTGGGTGGTTTGATTAGCTCCTTAATTATAAAGGCGTTTCCCGCTATCTCTTTCCTTCTTTTCTTAATTAAGACCAAACCTTGCTCGGTTTTCCATTTCTTATATTTCCCCATGGTACCAATAATTGGCAGGTATTCCTTGTTCCTCTGGATTATATTCATAATTCATCTTCCTGATCAAGGGAAGATACGACTAGGAAGGTGAAAAAAAAGGGAATTCGGTAAAGAATGGTAAGTAAATTTTTATGATGGGGGATAACAAATAAATTGAAGGACATGCAGTTAATCGTGAGATTTGAACAGAAGGTTGGCTCTCTAATTAAGAACGACCTAGTTTTGTGTGCAAAATCACAGTAATGTATTGTGTGCATGTAGACGAAACACTCTAAAGCCCTATTTCCTTTTTTATCCAAGGCGTTTAGGCAACTTTAAAGGCTCGGGGACACAGAACACGATCTGTATCGCGGCAGGCAGCGATACAACGATAGTCGCGTCGGTCTGCGATTGCACAGTCCAAATCTTGAGACATTCTGAAGATAATCTCGCAAGAATTAGCCGTTATTACTAACATAACATTTTTAGGATATAAAATCCAAATCCTTCGTATTAAGCTATCTTCCCCCCTGCCAAAGTTCAGCGATTCCATCCCCCAACAATTTTAGGAGTATAGTGACAAACAGAAAGGATGAAGGGCTAGTAAGCTAAAGGAATGACTATTTGACAGGAGACAAACAGGAGGGCTAAGTTTCCAGCAACTTATCGGCTCTGTCGATCGCCGCCTCCTAGGCCAGCAGCTCAAAACAAATCCTCTTCCAGCCTATATGGGAAAAAGATACAAATATTTTTCTTTCCCAGTACTTAAAGGCTTTCAGATGACTCAATTTATGAAATTGAAGCTTCCTGATGGAAAATTATTACTTCTTTCTCTAATTTTCATTTGTCGAATAGACGGTAGCGAATGAAAATCCAATGTCTTTTCTTACAAACTTAAACTTGCAGCAAATGCGTTTCCGTTCAAATCTCTAGAGAAAAAAATATAAAATGAAATTTCAAAGAGAATGAAGATTTTAGGTGCCACAAATGGAAACTAACAGTATACTAAGCGGAAATTACTTTCTCCCTTTCTAAAATTTCGCTCTAGGAAAACACTATTAACAATATGTTTCTCGTTTTCTTACCTTCTTTTAGTGTTTTACTTATCTTACTGTTAAATAGACTTAGAAAATTAAATAAAAAATAAAATTTGAGGTAAACAGAGTCAAACCCGTTATTTTCGTGATCTATCGGAACTGAAACTGAAATTTTTTACGGCACTTCCGTATTGCATCATAAAGTAAATCTTATAAGCGGCTTTCCTCCCTATGGAAGGAGGAAGGAGACGTGATAAGGACTCTATCATCATATATTTCGTCTACAGGAGGAAATAGTACTACACTGAATTTTACAAATAATGTCTAAAGGACTGATTTTATTACGGAAAACAGTTATCTAGCTGCAAAAATATCTTAAATTTATCCAGGGAAAACAAATAAAATGAAAACATTGCAGGGATCTCCTGTAAAATATCAGTTTTTCTAGTGGTAACGTTTTTCTTTTGTATTGCAATAGAATACAATTGTTATTTTAATAATAATGAAAACTCAATTATGTGTAAAGTTTCTATTGCCTATTGTTTTTTTTTTTTTGTGTCCGAAATCATTGAATTTAGGTGGTAAAAATTATTTATTCGTTATTCTTAAGTTATTTATGTACAGAGTAATCGTTACCACCCTCCCTCCCTTGGTTGTTCTCTATCTCAAGTGCTACGAATTATTTGGACAAATTTCATTGGACAAAACTTATGGATTTTTTATGTCGAAAGAAGGCCGACCAAAACGTACAAGATGTGATGAAACTTTGTCTATAAAACACATTTTAGTCCTATTCCACAACTACAGGAAAGAATTGGCTGAATTAAAAATTCCTGCTAATATCAGTATTATATTGGAGTAACAACATAAAAAATAATAGTTTTTCTTCAAAACTCTGCTTTATATGAAAATATATGAAGGAAGAATGCCTATATAAAGAAAATATAAATAAGTAAAATTTAAAAACAAAAAATTAAAATATAAATAAGAAATCATAGTAATTGTAGTATACGTATAAATGCTTGGATACGAATTACGGGATTGTAGTTTGCACATAATTAAATACAAAATTAATCAAGAAATAATGAATGGGGGGAAAAATAACATTCACACAAAATGCACCAACAACACTAATACATTATGACAGGTAACCGAACATAGGCGACACCCGGAATTTCCGTGCGCTAATAATCAAAATAAACGAACAAATTTGTTTGAAAACAGACGGAGCTCGCTTTTCTTCAATTTTTCTTCCGTCCAGGCCGAAGATAATTTTCCAGGCCAATTTTTTTTTACACTGGTTCTTTAGTAATATAATTTTTCCTATTTTAACCATTGGTCGAATAAATTGTCTACTAAAATAGAATTGGTTCTCCTTTTTTTTAAATAATGTCCAGAAATTGAATTGCCACAATTTATTGAGTCAATAAAATTATTGAGTGCTTCATTAGTGACGGGTGACTTAAAAAAAAGTTTCAAACTCGCTGAGTTACTTATAGAAATATTTCTGAACAAAGAAAAACAAATAAATAAAAATTAACGAAAGCTCTCTCAAGAAAAGGTGGATAACATATTCCATAAAACAGGATGGAAAAAAATATCCTCATAGGAAAGGTGTATATTTCTACACAGTCGTGTAGGGAGATAAATCTCAGACTCGTGTGTAAGTGTGTTCTCGAGGGACTGTAGGCAGTGTGTACACAGCGGCGAAGACAAAGGGATGGCTCTAATTGGTCTCTGAACACACGCGCCATGGCTTCTTACACACTCATCTCTACACGCTGAAAAGGTTCTTCATATTCCTCTCCGCTTGGTGAGCAATTAAAATAAACTCGCAGGAACCCACTTAAAAAAACAGAAAAAAAGGATATGTCATTAATTCAAATGGGGACGGTTATGATTACGGAGGTATTTATTATATATATATATATATATATATATATATATATATATATATATATATATATATAGAGAGAGAGAGAGAGAGAGAGAGAGAGAGAGAGAGAGAGAGAAAGAGAGTTTAGAATTCCTGGTCAAATAATTTGCTACTTATACTTAATCTGTTAATTTATATAGGCTCTTGTAAAATTTTGAAAAAAAAAAAACAGTATTTTTTACAAATATCATTGGCTTCTTCGTCAAAAATATAAGGCATGTGTCAGCACTGTGATAAGAGCGACTAAATTCATTGGTTTTTACCCCTTTTTACTGGACATTCGGAAAATCACTACATTCCAAAACAAATCCTGCAGGCCGCCGAATTTCACAAAAGTTGTGCAATTTTGTCAGTGTGTTCTGCAAGGAGCCCAGTTGTATGAACGTTTATAATTTTCGATGTATTTTATTTTTTATTAAACTTTTATTTAAGAGTAACTATAATCATTGAATATCAATTTCATCAAGAATAATTTTCATTTATTTCTGATAATATCACGAAAATAAATATAATATTATTTTTTATTTCATGTTTTTTTTCACACTACAATTCCAATTAAATTATGAAATTAAGAGATAATCTCAGCTCTGAGTATACCGTTGGAAAGCTGATTAAATTTTACAGCTTTTGTGAGATTCCGCAGCCTGCAGGGTTTGTTTTGGAAGAGTAGTGACTTTCCAAATGTCCTATAACAACACCAACAACAATTTCATCATAAAAAAACACTGTCGTATGGAACAAGCACTAACTCCAAAATTGGACATTTCATCTTGGATTGTTTTTCCTCCTTTGCGACATAATGTGACGACAACCTACTTAGTTGTAGAGCTACATTTTTATTTCAATTGTGTGGGATTTCTTCTTGTATAAACCATGTTTTCGCATGCTATCGTGTTAGAGTACACAAAACTTTAAAAGTAAGAACAGGGAGCGAACCTTAAAAATTTCTTTTAGAAATTCGTCGGTTGATACACACTCAATAGGCTTGTATATGGATTTTATTTTTTTTTTTTTACGGAGCATCGACATCCTGGTGCAGCGAGGAATTTTCTCAACGAGTCATGAGATGAGAAAATTCCTGCCGCCGCACAGTGTAACGTTCAATGGACAAAACCCTGAATTTTTGTTTTCTTATATTTAATTTTTAATCTTCTAGCTAAGTTTAGAAACTATTCAAGGAATTAAAATCGTATAAAACTAATAAATATTAGTTTTATTTTGATCAACAAACATATCAGCAGTATTATAAACAAAGCAAAGTCTTCAAACCCTGCTTTATACCAACATTCAGTTTGAACCTCTCTCGTTGAAGATAGGACAGTGTTTTTATTAAGTCATCCGAAGGAAATTACGTCAAAACTATTCCTTTTTTATCTGATATAATTGATTACGGGTTATTACTCCCTTATTATTTATCCTGAATTATTCTTCATTAATCTTTGACATTTTTCTTATGTACACAATTTTGATAGACCATAGCAAAAAAACTCCATCTGAAAACGTTTCTTAGAGCTTAAAGTTTACCTCAAATATAATGTACTGAGAGCAATTTAGTTTGCCGAAATTTGCCGATTCCAAATTTTTTTATTATTTACAGATTCATCACATAATACAATTTATTTTTTCTTCCAAATTTCAAAAAATGTGGATAAATCCAAGAAAACGGTATCCATCCTCGGGCAAATGATTCAATTTGATCGGCAGGTTGTTCCTAAAGAAATATTAAGCATTATTAGAAAGACTGCCAGTTCAGTCTTATATTAAATGTAAAAAATGTGGGAACGTGTTCACCGCAGAGAAAAAAACTCTTATATAAATACTGATTGAAACAATATATCAACTTAAAAGAAATTGTTATTAATTTGTATCAAGAAAAAAGATATTCACGCCCTGATGACCCTTCTGGCTTCCTTAGAGGCAGACATAAAAAAGAGTTTATTACTGCATTATATGTTACAGTTATATTATATTTTATATTATTGTTATTAATAATATTATTACGTGCTAAATTATTTCTATTAATATTACAAATATTACAATTAATATTATTATAGCCGTATAGTATGCATTATTATACTATTGTTACCTTGTTTTGAGTTGATTTCAATCAATAAAAATGTTTATTTGAAAATAACTAGTGGTTAATGATTTTTATCCATAATCTCCACTACTTCGTTACACTGTGCGCCGGTGGGACTCGAACCCACCGTCTCCCGCATGGGAGTCTAATGCGATTGCCACTAGACCACGGGGAGACCCTTTCGGAATAAGAATTAGACATTCTCCAATCATCGGTGCATTTGCCATTCAGAATCTGCATTCAGTACTAGATATCACATTCATTCATCAAGAGTAACATTGTCTGAGTAGTAGGAGGCTAAACGATAGGAGCCTACCTTTGTTCCACTGAATCAGAGAAGTCCATTTAGTATGCCCGTGGTTAGTTCAATTGACCATGAACTCCTGCGTCTCCTTACACCCATCAACTTCCACTCAAGTCTAGACCGCAATTTAGTCTAGTTCTCGTCCCCCTCGTTCTGGCTTACCATGGGCTGGGATTAGCACAGGCCTCTGCAATGCTAGAGCTCTTTAAACCATTACTGGAAATGTCATTCTTCCACGTTTCTGCTAAGAATTTTCCTTCAAGACTGTAAGTCATCAGCTATTCGTTGATATGAATACAAAAAATAGCATTCTTCGATTAATCTATTCGTGTTCGTTGGTAACTTTAGTTGCTATGGTGTTAACAAAATTCCAGGGCCTGCCAATATCTAGCCAATATTTGGAAGGAATTGGTATGTCTTAAGTGTTACACCTATTGTAGTGATTAATATTTCTCTGTTTTTAGAGTTTTTGCTGATACCTTTAGCACAAATATGCTTTAGCGATGACTAAACTGGAAAAAAAGTAACAAAAAATTGTCAAAAAAATGTGTCCGTATGTCTGTAGACTGTATCTTATGCAGTACATTACAAAGGTTTGTCGGTTGGACCTATTCTGTAACGTGACGCATTCATGAACATGTAAAGTATTTCTATAATATCATACAATATTACTATACTATCATTATTGTATTATTTATTAGTTATTTTTGTTTGTAGTTACTGAATAGGTTAAAATGATTATGCGTTAATATGTACGTATAATAAATTCTTCATGTGTCCAGCAACTAAAGTGAAATTTGGTAAAAAAAGGTCAAGTTCGTTAACCACCAGAATCACGTGTGTTGATTGATTTCCGAGGCTATAAGACGGCCTGCACACCGTGTGTGCAATGAAAGTAATGTGCAACTATAAGTTATTCTGAGTAAACGAGTCTACGATATAGTAGATACGATATCGGCGTGCAATGTAAAGTTCAGATTACATTCCACACATGGTGCTCACCTCGTAATAAAAATTTATTTATGTGAATTCACTTACGAATGGGACGAATGAATGAACAAGAACATTTATTTAGCCTCAAAATTAACATGCAAAAACAAACAAGCTTATTGCCTAAGACAATAGGTATAACCCGTCTTTCAGTCTGTAGCCAGTACTTCAAGGATATACTAAACTACATTACATCACAAAAGCATTACCGTTGTGATCAAACCAAGCTCTTAGGAAACAGTATTACAATCATTAAATAAAATAACGCGCAGTGCAGCTAAATCAAAGAAAAGAACATGCTAAAATTTTACTAATTAAAAAAATTTTAAAAATTAAAATTCAAAAGTAATTAAAAATAAATAAATAGTACAATATGAAAAAAAAAAACCTCTATCATATAGGTTATATTCACATGCTATTAGTACGACATAATATAATAAAAATAACTAGATAAATAACAACATGCAATTAAAACTATATCACGCTTACAAGCAACAAGAGTAAGAAAAACAAATTATTAAAGTTACATCTTTAAACAATACATAACCGTGCTTTTATTTTAAATATATACGTGTATACTTATATATACACATGTATATATCATTTTATCTATAATAGTAAAAACAAATAACTCTTAAACACGTTTTTTGTTTTTTTTAAAATTTAAAATGAATGATATATAGGAAACAAATGGTCGCTGTGTTAAAAAAAATCGTCGTCATGGATGAGTTAATCATTTATTACGATAATTGCATGTACCAAGTTTTGTGGGGCACAACATTGTGGCCACCATTATATATAAACAGGGGGCTTTTTTGGTGTCTAGTAGTATATTAGGATCCTGAAGAAATGTTTCAAAAATTACTTCGAAATCCACACTACTTCCGAAATTGCTAAAATGTACTTGGATGCCAAAAGGGAGAAAACCATTAACTTTTTAGGCGGGACGAAGTCTTTCCTTTTAGACGAGTTATTTTTAAACCACACCATGAAAATTAGACCATGTATGAGAATGCTAAAACACGAACAGACAAATACAGGACTCATCGACCGCCGAATTATCTGGTTAGGAGCTCTGGATCGTTTTATTGAGTCAGCGTTTCAATCGAGTCTCCACCATATTGATGGATCCGTCTTGAAACTAAATCTAACTTGTTATCAAGTTATAGAATATGTACTTTTGTACTCCCTGTGGTTTAGATGCAACAAAGGTAGAGGAAAAACCTTCGGTCGAATATACATTGAAATAAATGGCAAGATTTCATACAAATCTCGCTAGTCCATTCGAATGAACCCTCTTTGAAAATGTGGCGAGAAATCACTCCCCCCTTTAAAGGGTGTATAAGGGAAAAGCTGGCTATAAACTTCCTCACAAATCCCCCGGAATGGAGGAACATGTGGAGAAAGGTATTATTGAATTCGGATTTCATAATGTTCAATTTGTAAGATATGTGGCGTTTGCTTGGTGTATTTTAATAAGCGGGGCAAAATTTACTGCTGTCATTATGTGGCGTATATACGAAGCGCACAGCAATAATTAGCGAAAATGTCGATTCACGCTCACAGGCATATACCCAGGGTCCCAGGGTAAATTGCGTTTTCGAACAAAATATTAAGAGAAAAAGGCCAGAGACAGATGTTTTAGGTGTTGATTTAGCCCTGAGATGAACTTCTAGGCTATTTGCGCAAGGAATCTCTTCAGCGAGGTGAAACAATCTCAATCTTCTACAAGCGGGACTCGAACCCTGTTTCCTTACGGATGAATCGGATATATCGTGTGAAGGTCCATTTTTCCACACCCTCCATGGATTTTGAATTTCGAAAACCGAAATATCATTTTTGTTACGTTCTGTTGCAGTCTCTTGTCACGCTGAAAATGTGTAAATATCTCATTTCCTCCACTCATTGTACTAACTTTTCTTCTTCTAGTGACACTATTTTCTTCTTATCTTGAAGTACATTTTCTTTCGAATTAAGACAATTCATTTCTACAGAAGCATCCGTGATAATAAGGATGTAAAATATGATATAAACTGCGCAAAAATGAATATATTATTTATTCGTTATCCGTTAATTTAAGTTATGTTAGCCAATATATTTAATATTGGTAGGATAAAAAAAAATAAAAAATACAAACCAAAAACACAACAATTATTAATCCTTTTTTTAGTAACACATTTTCTTAAGAATAATAAGCATGAAGTGTACTCATTTTTAAACTAACGACTTTGTCGTCTTTTCTCTATCTTAATCCTTCACTAACCACAGAAAGACAATCTTCAACCCGAATTTCGCAATATTATTTTGAAAATGGGCAGTCATGGTCACCGGCTAGCTGATATTGCAGAGGAGGTTGGCGTAAATTATACAAATAAAACTAAATAAATAAAAGCTTTATTTTGATAATTATTAAAATTCCCTGGGTTGAATATTATTACAGCAAAAAGAACAAAATAATTCCTAATAAATATTTATGCAGTTTATAATAAAAATAATATAAAAATTCTAGGAAAAGTAAATATTGAAAAAATGTTTGCGCAGTTTATATAATATTTTACATTCTTATAAACACGGATGCCTAAATAGAAATAAATCGTTGTAATTCTAAAGAAATTGTTCTCTTTAATTCTTTATGTCTGGAAATAATCCAGACATCCAATAATAAAAGAGACATTTTTAAAACCATATAATCACATTACAAGCACATATAAATGAGACTTTACCGTAAAACACCTACTTGCGGAATGCAGAAGACGACTCAAAACTAAATATTCCACATGATATGAAAAAATTGTTGAAAACCAGCAGCCAGCACAAAAACAGAGTACTATCTTATTTACATAACTACCAGTGCCTTTCAGGCATATTATAGACATTGTCTAACTTCTATTTATGGCAATAAGCGAATCAAAATATTGATCACAGTGCAGGTTTATTAGACTATACAAGATTAACAACTTGAAGAAGTGTAATCGCCGCTGGAGCCAACCACTTCTTAAAAAAGTTATTATTGTTAAGTTAAGTATTGTAAATTAATATTATTATATGCAATTATTTGTATGTAAACTTTTATTTTATAAGTTAAAAAATAATGGTTTGAAAAAAATTTTATTTAAAATTTTTAAGAGTAAAAGTTATTTAGGAACTCCTACAATTAGATACATGAAAATAAATGTTAATGTAATACTTTTATTTTTTTCAATGCGAAATAAAAGTTTTTAGTATTTAATTCAAGAATTTGGATTTCGTTGGTTTACAATACCTGGAATACTGGAAAGAAAGAAAATACACACTTCCATACCTATATCAACTAGCACTTATCCTACACCCCCAGCCCAGCCACTCAAGTAAGTGCTGAAAGAGCCTTTTCAACCCTAAAGTACATATATATTAAATGATTATAGATATAATCTGAATTCCACAAACTTACAGGATAAATTATTATTGAAATTGAATTAATTCTTCAAAATAAGTGTAATTTTCTTTGTTTCAAAATTTCTTTTTGTTTACGTACTAAAAAAATATTTGTTGATACAAAACAAAAAATAAACAATTTTTTCCTTTTTGATTATTTTAATAATAATTACTTTAAAACTTTTATTTTTTATATTTCAAATAAAAGAGGAAAACAATAAAAGAGAATTAACACAGTCAATTCATTTATTTGTTCTTGCCCTACATGTTCCACACCTCTGGTGCCTCTTCAGGAGCCAAAAACTCAATAAACTAAAACTTACAGCCTAATATTGGACGTGGCCATTGTACAGGAAGGTTCGCCTTAATGCAATTAGGCTGTAAGTTTTAGTTTATTGAGTTTTTGTCCCCTGAAGAGGCACCAGAGGTGTGAAACATGTAGAACAAGAACAAATACATGAATTGACTGTCTTAATTCTCTTTTATTTTTTGAGTTGAAAAATAACATAACAAAAAATTTTAAAAACGTTTAAGCCCAAAAAGTTATTTTCGAACTTTTACTTTTTCAAAATTAAAATAAAAGTAAAAGTTTTAAAAATACTTTTTTAAAATAAAAGTTGACAGTTCTTTTCGACGGTGCGTGCTCGCCCCACTGAACCATATTAAGTTACTGGGACTATTCGAATCTTTGGGTCCTATCTTTACATGATCCATGACTAATTAGAACTTGAAGTTTTAGTTATTAGCTTAATAGATTAAGTTAGTGAAACAAATAAAACTGTTATGAATTGTAATTAAGAATGAAAGATCCCACAAAGGGATTAGAGAGACCTTATAGAATAAACGGGTACCGACCAGCCTTGTGAGAGCCCAACTCTCTTAGGTCAGGCGCTTTGTCATCAGACAACTCTTACTTTTCTTCAATTTGGAGCCTTTTTTCAAGCTGGCTCTTTTGTTGTTTACAATTAATGTAATTTCCCCTTCCCCTTTTGTCTATGGAATGATAAGCTTCAGGCGTTTTAAATATGAAATTAAGTTGAAAGACCATTAAGGTTTTTAATGCCTTCATTTATCTACATTCTTAAGCATGTAGAGACAATGGTAAAACAATAAATTACCCATATTTTATTTTTTGGAGTTATTATAACAAAAGGAGATGGTTTATTAAGAGAAATAGGTTTTTTCAGTTCGTTAATTACCATTATTACCTTAAGTTACACAATATATTCAGGTTAACATTGTAGCTCCCGCAATTGCATTTTCCTTTAGTTTCAGTAATTTAATTTTAATTTTTTAACCTACTATAGAAATGTTTTATCTACGACGTTGGTGAAAGAATGTAAGTGTCACTTTTAGGGTGCGTTTACATCTGACACTTCTCACAGCATATTATGTCTGGTGTCTGATAGATATTCTCTTGCAAGCTTACATAATGACAGAAATAGCTAGACATTTATGTCATGGATATGTATACGACAGTTCTGGATTTGTTCAAATTTGCGAAAAATTGACGGCCCGTCATAGGCCATGGTGCAAATAATCAGTGTTTACATCTGTTGTTATTGAAGTGTCGACAATGCAGGAATTATTTTGACGTCTTACCTGGTCTAATAGGAAATTTACTCAGCTTTCGATTGGTCTCGCTCCCTTTTCTAGTAGAACTACTTGAGTTGGAGCTACAACGATTATTCTTCTACAACCCACTTTGTCTCGAAAAAACAAAACGAAACAAAAAAAACTACGTTTTCTCCGTTATGTGTGAGAATTCGGAAAAACGTCACATAACATTTTTTGTCCCTCTAAGAGTCCCCTATCACCTTCCCCTGTGATGATGACTAAACATCTACGTAAAAAATGTAGTTTTATTAATATACCACGACCAAATCCTGGCAAATTCTACCTTAGAAATATTAATCGTTCAGTGGGTGCTTTTCAAGAAACCCATTGCTGAAAAAAGTCAACCTACCCCCATGGTATTCGAGCCCAACCAATGAGGCACAGTGAAGACTTCTGATATTCTTCTTATCCAATATCCGCAAATCCAAGATACATGGGAAAGGAAGACAAGAGACTTGAGATCATAAGTGGGTTTAATACTTGAGAAGAGAGGCCCGAATGTCATTATTCCACTGCAGTGAATCTTCTAAATACTTTAGCCAGGTCCTTAGTGGAAGTTGCAAAATGAATAGAGACGTGGTGTCCTCAAGTGGCACTAACTTCCACAAGTTACTTTAGTATTATCAATTAGGGGCGCTTGAAATGATTAGATTCTGTAATTAGAAGTTGTGAGCAGCGCCCAGCTTTATAAGTGAATATTGTGTTACTTCCAGCCGTTTTTTTTTTTTTTAAAATCATGTCCTTTTTCGCCTCCATGGTATGGAAACAGAACTTCCGAAAATCTCTCTCTGACTGAGGCTGTCCTATCGAAAATTACCTCAAAATTTATTTTTTAGGAAATTTCTTGGGCATTATTATTAATCACGTATGGGCTTACGGGAAACACGCCAAGTACAATTAACGCTGCTTTAACAATTATGATTTTCGTTGCACCCATACTTGTTTCATTCTTTCTGAATGTGTTATTTCCACTAGATTAAGCTCCTCTACTCTTTTTTTTTTCATCTTTCTTTCTTCTACCGACCTTCAAATCAATTTTTATTCTGAACCTGCCTTTATTTGGCACTTCATAAATTTTATTTGCGCTCATATTACTTTTTCACCGTTTTCGAGAAATTTAAGAAAGAAAACAGATTCCAAAACTGTTAAAGTATGTAGATATATTTTCTTTTCTATAAATTAATATAGTGATCCTCAAAAATTATCACAAATGTTTCCTATGATTTTTATGAAATAGGGAAAAGTTTAATTAATATATTAAAAAAAAAATATTCGCATGTCAATAATTTTGTTATCTATTTCAATAAAACGAATATTAAGTTTAGTTTTTTTTAGTAATTGACATGTTGCTTATTTTATAAAAATCAAATTAATATATCTTAGTTTGAATGAATACCAAGCTTATGAAAAATGGATCTAAATCTGACTATTTATACAGGAAGTAGAGTGAAAACAGGCATATATATATATATATATATATATATATATATATATATATATATATATATATATATATATACATAAATATGTTTTCTCAGACAATAAACGGTGTATCGCAAGTAGATGATAATACTCGAGGGGTGAAACTAAACCGAAAATGTAGTTAAATGCTACCAACCGCGCTTTTTTGTGTGATTTTGCTCCAGAGATATGTAATAAATGTTAGTTGAAAAAAAATATTCTCTGCTTTTACACATTATTTTTCAACATACTTTTTTATTCAGCGTTAAATTGCTTTTTTGAAACCAGCATTTGTTTTAAGGCTAATACACTTAAAAGTATAGTCATTTTATTATGAGTGTAAATATTTATCTATAATCCATCTGTATATAATTTTTGGTTTTCTCTTCCCCTTATTGTTTGGTAACTTTTATAGGTCTACTTTATTATTTAGTTGTGTAAATAGCTGAAAATTTATCTTTTATTTACTTCTAGCATGGGATATATGTATATAATGCTCTTAGGGGTAAAATATCCTAGAATGAAGTGTTTATTTTTGTTGTAATTTATTGAATAGAAAAAGTCAAATACACTACATCAAATAGCTAGTTAATTTAAGATAAGCTCGTTAAATGTTATACTACTTAAAATTAAAATAGTTATTTACCTAAGACGGAATTACGGTGGAGATTGATCATCCGGCCCACAGTTAGATATGAACAAAATATGCCCAAAATAGTGTAATTTAGTACTTAATGATCCTAATTTCAGTAAAATTATTCCATTTCACCTTTAGGGATTACCTTGATTTTCAAGCGGACAAAATTTGGAGGAAAACAATTACATTCCCCTTTGAGAAAGACCACAATTTTAATGAATATGGTGAGATATTAGTGTGCGAACAAAAACGCTTTTACTTTAATTATTTCACGTGTACATTTTGTGATTGAGGGTCTAATGTGATTAGCACACATGTTGTGTCCCAACTCTGGGGACAGATGGTGTAATCCGTTATTATATTTTCCCCCGCAGTATCTGGTAAAAGAGTTGGTACCCCCTTTAAAAACTGTGGATATCCGGTAAAAGGTGTGTTTTCATTTTGAAAATAAATTACTTTAAAACACACTAAAATAAATTAGTAGAATGTGTTACTCGCCAATATAAAATCTAAACAATTATATATATATATATATATATATATATATATATATATATATATATATATATATATATATATTATTGGTATTTACAATCTGTACCAATATGTACAAAAAGTAAATTTGTTCAAACAATGGCAACACACTGGATGAGATGAGGGGAGAAGGCAGACATTACTGCTACTCCCAATGACATTTCTGGACTTACCTTATTTTAATGCAAAATTGGTAGAACTATGTACACTATTTACAATATTTACACAATTTCTTGCAATAAGTTGTCTCGTGGCCAATGGCGGTGGAGGCGTCGAGGAGGATTATCAGGAATAAAATAATAATAATATAAATAATAATTATGTTTAAAGAATGAAAAGTAACCTCATATATATGTATATATTATGATTTTCCCGCTTATTAAATGCTTTTAGTAGCAAAATGAGTCTTTCGATATAAGTAAGTTGTTTTACTTTGTTTATAGTGCCCCCAGAAAACCAATCAGGCCCACGCCTCTATTATCCGTTGTTATTTAGAATATAAGTTAATTTTGAAGATGAAATGTATGTACGAAAATTTTCACTACAAAATTATTCGAGTTATTTTTCTTATATTTTACAGAAAACTTCTGTGTCCTTTAAATAATCGATCAGCCTTTTCACAGATGGCTCTGTCCTACTCGTAATATCTCTCAGGGTCTTAGGCAAAATTTGCCGCCGGCTTGGTTCCTCCAGCCGCGAGCACTCCACCAGAATGTGGTTACCTCAGGGAGGGCACCACATTTTGAAGATTATTGTTTGGAAAGATTTTACGTTGAAATTATATTTCTAATTTTAATATTTTGTCTTTATTATATTTGTTAACGAATTTAAATATTTATTGTATGACATTTGTAAGAGAGTCAAATATTTGGAGACGTATTTTTTTTGTAGATATTATTATATCTGTTTGTGATTTTCCGCTAATATTGCGTTGTTTTGTTTCATAGCTGGGCTTATCTTATTTGTTTCTCGTTGATTTTTCAATCAATTAAAAGGTAGTGAACGGTGATTATTTGATTACATACTTTATAAATTAAAGGGCGCCTTGTGTCCTCAGAAATGAACGGATTATTCTTTTATGCCTGATCTTGAGGCTAGTCAGGGCACTTTTAGCGCGGTTCCTCCCTCCCTCAATAGGGAGGAAACCCGCTTATGAGGTAACCCACTGCCATGATGTAAAAGTTTGCTTACTGTTGTGATTATTCTCGTTTTTAATTTATTATATTTATTTTTAGCTGAACTAGGGCGAAAAAGAGCATGCCGAAAAGATCGAAACATAAATTTTGCTGAAAATCTTACGTTTTATCTTATGCAAGCCCCAATCAACTGGGCTATATATATATATAAAAAAAATATTAAAAAATTGAAAATCTTATGGTGGCGTAGGGCCCTTCAGCTTCAAAAAAATGGCACCTGTCAGCAAATATATCATGAATATAAAACTCTATGCTTTATTTATTGAAATTTAAATACAGTGGCATTATCACTATTTTTTTTTTTTTTTTTTTTTAGATTGAGTAAAATATACGGATGGGCAGAGGTAATGAATCCAAACTGACGCCACCATTAGTAGAATGGGCTAGTTTAAAGGGAGATTTACGATCTGAATCTAAATCAGGATCTCCGAGTTCAACAGCACTAAATATTTTATTGTTGTTACTGGGGAACATTGAGCTGAAATACATTAAGGATTTGTTAGCCGGTAATTAGTCACAACTAATTTATCCGTTAGGAGGCACTTAAAGTGGGTCATCTCACATTAAACCGCCGTAAAACTGTAATGTATTGCTTTAATGCTCACTATGCATTTAGGATCTGATTCGACTGAGTAAATTCTTCAAAAGGTTTAACAAAAAGTTATACTTTATTACATGTGTTATAACCAGGCAGTTCGTCGATCCAATGACGAATTCAGAAACTGCTGATGAGAAATTTTGACGTTTCAAACCCATACTAAACGTCGTGTTTTTTTTTTTTGTTTTTTTTTTTTTTATTTCTAAATAAAGAGAGAAAAAAATCAACTAATCAGTGAAAATAAAATGAAATAAACTGTCGTAAATACAATTTACCCAATAATAATAAAACTAAAGTATTTGTAAAAACTAATAAGTGGAAATAATATAGCATAAAAGCAGGACACAACAAAAAAATCAACTAATTAGTAAAAGTAAACTGTCGTAAATACAATTCTCCCAATAATAATAATAATAAAACTATATATTATTTGTAAAACTAAAAACTAGAATTAATATAGCATAAAAGGAGGAGAGAAAAAAAATCAACTAATCCGTAAAAATAAAAAGAAATAAACTGTCGTAAATAAAATTTACCCAATAATAATAAAACTAAAGTATTTGTAAAAACTAATAACTGGAAATAATACAGCATAAAAGCAGGAAAGAAGATAAACTGTCGTAAATAAAAAAATAAAAATAACACCAAAGTAGTAAATAAATATACTTAACAATATAAAAAACCAAAAGTAATAGAATCAAAGAAAATAAAACTAAGGCCAAATTTTTCATGTTTTATTATTCCTATTTTTTTTTAAATTATATTATTTATTAAAGATGAAAAACGCCTAAGAATCTCAACGCTCTATGGCTTAATTTATGAACAGTTCCAAGTAGTGGAATGAACATTTGCTTTCAAACGGCTTCGTAGGCTCTGTAAAAACACGTAAAAACTGAAATACATAAAAACTGATTGTTAAAATTGTGTAACATATATATATATATATATATATATATATATATATATATATATATATATATATATATATATATATGTGAACGTAATTATAAAATAATACATTTTAAAAAATAATTAGCCAAAAACAGACAACTGTCTGTGAAATATTACGTTAAAAACATTTCTTAACTAAAAACTAAAATATTTATTTTATTACACTTAAATACTCATATTACTGTTAAATGCAACTAAAACCCAACAAATGAAAAAATAAGGCGAATAGAGAAAAAAACGCTCAAAAGCGTTCTAATTTATAATTTGTTCTATTTGTTTTTATTATGTAAATGTTCTAATATTTTGTACAAATTTGGGAAAACTTCAGATAATAAGTTATTGCTCTTATTTAATGAAATATATGAAACACACCCAACTGGTTAAAATTTAAAATGCACTAACACTGCATGAACATAAAATGCACGTAACAATGATATGGAAGCTTATAAGAAAAAAAAAACACATAAAAATAAATGATTTCTTTCTAAAATAGTAGTGTTCTGGTTTGTGGATTTGGCTGGTGTACGAAATCAACCTTTTAAATAAAACGATGGATTCTTGTATCTCCTTTTTGACATAATCGGGCCCTTTTTGAGCCTGCTAGGGAACGAGCAGAGCTAAAAATTTGAACCACCGTTATTTTCGTGATCTTTGAGTTTTGAAACATGACCTTTTCTAGCGGTCACTTCCAGATTTAGTCACCGGTTCGACACCATAGGTGGGATTCCTTTCTAAGGAGAAATGTGCACGCTTAAATAAGGTGACATAGGAAGGCCACGTAGTAATGGAAGAAGACATTTACCTCGTATTAATAACATCATAAATATTTTGATTTCTGAAATTCATTTTTAGTTGATTTTGAAGCAAGGCTATGAATGCATTCCAAATTCTATACACATTTAAAATTGAATGAAAAAAGTGATGAATTATAATTTAAATATCTTTTCCCCCTTATTCAAAGTAATTATACAGCGGCAACAATTAGAGAATCCTTTCGCCCTTCCAATTCAAGAAGAAACCCTTAACTTTAAGCACTTGCCGACGCATTCATATTTCAAGATATACATACAAATAAAACGGCTTGTTTTGTAGCCATAGCAAGGGGGAAGGTTCAAGCTTGGCTGCCCCGCAAAGCAGCTCCGCTCAGTTTCCCTTTTCCCGCTGTTCATTTTCCAACATTATCATTCGCGGAAAGGCGCGGCTTTGGGAGAGTGCTTTTCGACCTCAGGAAAAAAAAAGAAAATAACGAAGTGGTTTTCTTTCGCCCTTCAAGATCCATTCCTTCTCCTCTTAGGCAGTGGACATACATGCGACATTTTCTGCTGGACAGGTGCTAGAAACGCGACGATAGCCTTGAGGTTTGAATGTACCAAGCTTAAAGTGTGCTTGGAAATCGGTAAAATGAACATATCCTGTTCAGCAGACGTTTCAGCTCTCCTTCCTCTGCTTATGACACAATTCCAAGGTGTCGATGAGACCTTCTCCTTGACTCAGCATATTCGAGGAAGCAAGCAAGACAAAGGACGTAGGAAATTGCTGCACGCACAAAAAGACGGGGGGCGGAGAAAGCCTCTGTCTCGGCTGCCCCTGTGCAGTATGGCGCTCTTTATGAATTAGAACCTGTGGTTTACAGAATCGTCTCTGCTACGTCTGCCCTGGGTTTAAATTTTCTTAATCCTATTACTATTTCATTTCGTATTTTGTCTCACTTACAACCTAAAACTCAGCCAACTAAAGCACTATTAAACCCCTCAAAAATTATTTTTCCCGAAATAAGTGATTTTTTTTTTTTTTTTTTTTTTTTTGAGATTGTTTGGTCACATTTTTACCTTATATACTCTGACCTGTTTTTTGGGTAGTATTTTTGATCGTTTGCCATTTATTGTCTGTTAGCCAAGTCTAGTTATCATAATTTCAAATATTCATTCAAATAATAATAGTAAAGTCAACTGTTGTGATAGGGTGAGCACTTGTTGTTTTGCAGCAAATATTGCAGGAGAACCATTCTTGTAAGCTTATTCTCAATCCTTCATGGCCGGGAAATCAGCACATTGTAATGTGCTTTTAAAGTGAATGAATTCTTTTTAAAATGTTGTTTAATACTGGTTTTGAGTATTAGGCTCATTGAATCAGTGCAGAAAGTCAGTCCTGAAAATTTCAGAACGAACTTAGTATTATGAACTATATAATATGAGGTGCCAATGACCAAAGCAGTCGAGGCACCCAAATAATAAATAAATAAAATAAATAAATATATGATATGAATTACTCTATAATTGTCAAGATTAAATGCTAAAGTAGAAGCTGACTTTTTTAAAAAACAATCAACAGATATTATTAAATAAAATTGCGTAAGAATAATTTCTAGTGACAACGAAATTTAAATTCTTTTTACTTTTTATTTGACGCATTTTCTTGAGTGGAGGTTTTTCTGGGTTCACTGGCATTTGGCAGGTTGCATTGTTCGCTGTTAGTTTTATCTGACATTTCGCTGGCTATACATCAGTTTCCTGTCAGTTCCTCCATTCTCTCTCTCTGTCTCTCTTTCCCTCAGTCTAGTCACAATCTCTTTCTCTCTCTCGCTCACGTTCTCTCACACACACTCACTCCTTATCTCTTCGCTGTATCCATCCAGTCCTCTCTATCTCATCCTCTTCACTCCTATTTCCACCCCTCCCCCCCTATTTTATATACTCCGGCTGTGAAATAAAAAGATCCATTACTGGATTATTTCATTTTCCTGAAGTAAACCTCTATCTCGATAGAGCTGCATCGTCTGTGCACATTTGTCAGCAAGGCAACGGCTAAAATACATATACAAGGTTTGCTCCTTTATGACCACATGAACCAGTTATTTAAAATATATATGTACGAGGGTAAATAAAAATAAACTATGTTGCTAATTCTTACATGAAGTGACTGTAAATGAAGAGGAAATCGAAAATACTAGTGAAATGCAACAAAGGAATGAGTTATTAGTTGTTCCGACGAAACGTCCTTAGGAGAGTCCATGTACACGGGTATTGAAAGAGCTACAGCAAGCGGCACCGTGCTACTGATCCAGCAATTGAGCTAGTAGTTAGTGGAGGGAGTGTTATCTATCTTCCAATGCTAAAAAAGTGTAGGTCTGAAATCGCCCGTGTCAGTGTGACAATAGAACCAGTAGTGACGCGCGAAAATTTGAATCTGAATATGATCGTAAACAAACAATGAATTTGAACGAATATATATATCATATTCTTATTGATTTATATTTATACATATACATAAATGTCAATTTATACGAATAAGATTTAAAAATCCGTTTAATTTCATTGTTTGTTTACAATAATATTCAAAAATTCACCTTTTCGCGCGCTTTTTGTCACACTGGCATGGCCGATTTTAGGCTTCAACTTTTTTAGACTCCCTCCCCTCCCTTCTAATTCAATGGATCCAACACATTTTGGATATGTAGCATAAAGCCAAACCATTTTGAAGTTGTAGCGCGTAACTGCTTCTAGCTTCTCGCTCGAACACGCTTCCAGTCGACGATGCCTCTATAGGCTTCAATGTACTTGGATCTGTAGCGGGTGTAGCGCGAAGCCGCTTGTTGTAGCGTAGGGCCGCGCTTATGCGCTTCCAGCGGCCGACCCCACTGAGAATCCTAGGCGTTAGCCACGGGACCACGGGGAACCCCTTCATCAGACTCTTGTCCATTTCAATAATGACTTTTTAAAACATTTTTTGGGGTTATAAGTGTTTTAAAGAAAATATTAAGTTATTATTATTAGAATATATATACATACATACAAGTATGTATAAAAATACAATATATTTTTTCTTTTCCCTACAGTTCTATATTTCATGGAATAGTTTTTCCCTTTTCAAGGAAGAGTAAGATATTATATATCATTAACGAGTTGTCTTTTTGGGCTTTAGCAATTTCAGGTTCTATATTATACGTATGAAGCCAATTTTTTACGCTCGACTTTCTGCGAAAATGCGCTCAATACTTATGCTAGTGTTACATTTGGACCATTTTGTACTTTCATCTTTTCACATCAAAGATCCGGGAGATGGCCTTGAGTATCCAATTCGGATATGGGTAATAACGACCTCTTAGAATGTATTGAGGATGATTCCTAGGTATGTAATATAACCCCTATGTAGCTAAAAATATATTTCCTTGAATTTCTGTTCATAATGCCCAGTTGTATTCGCCAATTTTCTTGAGTGATAAAAGCAGTTCTTTATGATAGAGGTATGAAGGCTTAACGTCTCTTAGAGGATTTTCCTGCTTCATTAGAAACTTCATTTTCGTGTATAACTATGTGGCTCGGTATCCATAGTTTGTTATAAAGATCGATCTCTTAATTGATTCAAATCGCCCACCCCTAGTTTCTAGCCATTAGACGACGGACAGGCCCTATACATAAATATTTTTGTTATTATGAAATTGATTTGGAACTAGAAAAAAGGATGTTATTGTACTAGAAGTAAACAGTTTCAGCATTATAGAATATTTAAATATAATACAAGTGTATACTTTCGGGTAATATACTGAAGCTTGTTTAAATATGTGTTGGAAATTTTGTTGTGAGTTGTGAGTTTTGAGAAAGCAGGAGAGGGGAGGGTTGATGAGAGGAGTGTAGTGCCCAGCTTTGCATACATATCAGCTCCATGGGACGTTTACAATTCGCCGGAGGACTTTTGATTGGGAGCTTTGAGATTTGGTTTATGTTGCCTGCTTTACTCAAAGGTACTACCTACTCCCAGAAGTGAGCTATCTCTATGTATCACAGGTCTTCCGCACTTAAACTTCTTCCATTTCAAACTTTCTTTTATATCCTGCTTTTGTCTTTCTTTCAAGCTGTGTACTTTTCTTTATGACGGTCGAGACATGATGTAGATCTCAAATTGAATTATTTTAAATAATAATGAGTCTTGATCAACCGGGTGAGGTTGGTAACCTATGTGATGGTTCGAACATACTATATAACAGAGTAGGGCATTATTCAATAAAGTTCTTATTCAATAATCATACATATAAATTTTTATTGAATATGACTTTATTAATTGATTAAGTTATTCATCCATTTATTTTTTTTTATTCTATGTTTAACAAGGTAGGCTCATTTTCAATAAATTTTCTTTTCAATAATCATTCATATACATTTATATTGCATACGAATTTATTTATTGATTCAGTTATTCGTTCATTTATTTGTTTTTTATTCTATGAATAATTCGTTTTTTTTTTCATTTATTATTTTTATTAATTCGAAAAGAGACATACAATATAGCGACAGATGTGGCCAGAATAAAAAAAAACAAACATTAAATTAATCAGTTGCGAACCTTTTGATTTATTTGGTATAATTTACCTAGGAGAAACACATAATTAATTCTAGAAATGACTGCATAGAAAATTAGTATTATTTATTTTTTTATTTATAACTTAATCAGATTATAAAATGTCCATTCCATAAATAAGTTTTATTTAATAAACATTTTAATGCAAATAAAACATTTTTATTTTATAACAGTTTTCATTCAAATAAATTATTTTTATACAATAAACATTTTCATTCAATAAATCATCTTTATTCAATAATGAAAAAATTAATAAAAGTTCTTAAATGACTGAATAATGAATGAAAATATTATTCCTGATAATATTGTTGAGAATAAAATACCAAATTCATTTGTAAGTCATTATTCGTTAATCTGAATGATTTTTGCCCAACACTGATGTTTACTAAGAATTTTTCAAATTTTTTCGCCATTGCATTATTTTGAACATAAATTAAAATAGTTAAAGATGAAAAATTCTATTGATGAAATATTTTAACAATTATAAATACATACGAGAGGGAATAATTGACTAAGGCACTGACTGATGAAGAAAGTCTGATAAAACAGAAGGGGAAAGCTGCCTGATTAATTACTATAGTAAGAGTGAGGATCCTTACATAGCTTTTAATAACCAGGTTATTATGCTACTTAGAAGCATGCACATTCTGAGGGCGGTACTCAGAAAGCACCAATGTGGTTAGTGGTGAGAATGAATGAAATAACGAAAGAGTAGTAATAAGGAAATATATATGCATAGTGTGTGTGTGTGTAAAAAATATAACATTCTCCCACTGCAATATGGCCAACTTGAACTTATCACGATTCCCTAACGAATTTCGAGATACTCAAGAAAAAATAGGAAGATCCCAACTCTGTGAGTTATTAAATTTTTTTTTTCATAATAATTCTCTAACTCCAAACGTAACCAAAATTTAAATACCATAGTTTAGATGTTTGTTAAACTCCTGGAAGCCTTTTCAACTGATTCCATTCTTTCTGAATACCCAAGCCGAAAATTAATTTTCTCGTCAACAGTTACAGACATTGCTATCGAAATGGTTTTATTAGTTTTCCTTTTGTTTTATGGCAACGAAACTCGCTATGAAATTTTAAACCTGATGGTATAGAACTACTCTGAAAATCGCTACCTCCGTCTATAAGGATTGGAGGGTTTGGGTTTAAGGAGGAATACTACCTTATGTGATCAAAATAAAAGCCATGATCAAATCATTTGTGATTCATTTGAATGAAAATTGTAATAGAATAAAAACAGAGTTGGTAAAAAATTAATTGAATAGTCCGGAGTGAACCGGAAGAGACTCAAATCGATCCCCCCCCCCCGAAGTGCCCAGGGATGAGTGTAGTGACCCAGAAGTAATTATGAGTGAACAGAAATACGCATAAATTTAACCGGGAGTGATTCAGATTCACCCGGAAATGGCCAAGAAATGAATATAGTCAGTCAAAATTAAATATGAGACCCGCAAGCAAACTTTGAGGTGCTCGTTAACATTCATAATGAATGAAAAATAATAGATTATAATCTATTATTTTTCATTCATTTATAATTATTAATGATGAATGATTAACTGATTCAATGAATAAATTCGTATTCAATAAAAATGTATTTGAATGATTATTGAATAAGAAATGTATTGAATGATACCCAACTCTGGTAAGCAATCCTTAACTTAAGCCAGTTACTGATACATTCATCTGAAGCTGTGGCGTAAAATTACCAGGAACTTCAAACAATAATTACTTTGAACATTTGGTACATTTTGAACTACAAGTAGTTCCAAGGGATTTGATTCATTGAATTGAGTAATGGCCCAAGGGAAGAACTAGATTCCAACAATGGACTGGAAGGAAGTTATAACAGGGCTAGATGAAGTTAAACAGGTATGACTAGAAAGGCCGCCTTACTAGAGGAGAGGAAAGATGGAGTCTTGCCCAAGTTTGCAAACTTAGCAAAGGTTTTTGTTCGCACGTCCCTTCTAGGGAAACTTGTATTGAAACCGGTTCACTTCTCTACCCGCAAGCTTTATCTTTTTTAACCTAACTCTAGTTGGGTCAAACTTTACTTCCAATAAGCTTTTAACATTTTTACCACTCCAATTTTATATTGTGTAATTAACTTGTTTATTGCACAGGGGAAGAGGGATACTATTGTGGTACCGTAAAGCCTGCTGACGAAGAAAATTATATTAGATCAATGGTTGAGCGTGAAGACTTCTTCATCATGAGACCTTCCTTAAATATAGCGACGGTAGGATACATCAGATTATATCAAACAATTTGTCGGTATTATCACGAAAGATAAAACGTTTTAATGCGAAGTGTGAAACGTGGAATGTATATAAATAATTTATAAAAAATTACTTAGGCTTGGAGAGTGTCCATCAGTCAGAGTGCAGACAAAAAAAAAAAAAATTATTCGCGAGTAAAGCAGGCTGCCGGGTGAGTATTTTCTAATACTGTAAGAAAACGAGAAACGTATTGGTAATAGTGTTCTTCTAGAGCGAACGTTCAGAAAGAGGATGGAGTAATTTCCGCTCCATCAGTTTCCTGTATAGTAAATCTTATGTCTTATGTAAAAGTATGTCAAATAATTAATTATTTTTTATTTTTTTTTTACTGCTGATTCTTCTTGGAAATTAGTTCCGTGCTATCTATAGGTTTCCACCCTTTTTAAGCTTTCGTAGTAGGAACATTTTTCAGCTAGCCCATGGCTGAAAAAATTAAACCTGCTAAAGGCGAGACTCGAACCATCTCCCGCAGGTGAATCAAATAAATATTTATTAATTATAAAATAGCGCTGAGCTATCTATAGGTTGTCATCCTTCCTAAACATTTATAGTGGAGCAAGGAATTCTTTCAATGGGCCAGTAGGTAAAATCATTGTAGTCATTGTTGAGGTATTACTGAGTCTAGTATGGACTGCCAAAGTATTTATACAGTGGTTAAGTAATTTGTGTTAATTTGTGACCACGCGTACCTCGGACAGACTGGACGCAAAGTAAAGACTAGATATACAGAACGTATATGGTCCTTTAGATGGAACAAACGTGACTCTAACTATGCCAACCACAAACACGATCACACAAGCGGCCCTACCAATATGCAGAACAGCATGCAGAACTTCACAGACAATAGAAAGGACGAATGCTTGACATTTAAGAGAACTTGGAGATATACAAACAACAATGCTTGTACGGAAACATCATCAAGGGGGGCTGAGACCATTTCCGGTGTATGGAATACTAACTATTTAGATCTTGGAAGAGTTTTAGCTAACTAAAACGCTATTACACTCATCATAAACGCTTATATATATATATTTTTTTTTTATTGATTATTACAACAATATGAATTTACATATTTCCAGTAATATTTCTGGTTCTGTTACAATGACTTTGTGAGGAATGATGTGGGAATATGAACATTTTCATAACCCACAAGAATAATACATTTTAAGAAAAACAATTTTAAATGAAAATATAACACATTTGGTGCACTACCACCAAAGCAAATTGGTTAAAGCAAATTGTCTCTAGGCCACCTCCGCTTCAGTCTTCTATGAGGATTTTGGAACGAGGATAGAGAATTTATCAAAGGATTTGGATGGCCAGGGAGATTGGAATGGAACTTTTGATAGACTGATTTGGATAAAGGGGATATTGAAGTCATTAGCAGGGTTAGCTTCGAGACGTAGTAAGGAGCATTGGATATTGTTCGAAGGATTTTGGATTGCATTGTTTGTATTCTGTAGGAATTGGAAGGTTTAGTGGAACCCCAGAGTTCTAATCCATAAGTCCATATTGGTCGGAGTACGGTATTGTATATAAGTCGTTTGATAGTCAATGATAGTTTCGAGCGTTTGTGGATAAAAGTCTAAAACGTCTGTTCAAAATACTTAAAATAATTCTCTTCAGACTACTTAAACGAACTGTTCAAACTGCTTAAACGAACAAATAAATGACAATAAAAGGACTGACATAACAGTACTTCCACAACAAAATACGTAATATTTAAATCAGAATTAGAAAACGTAATTCACAATATTATCATATAATTCACATACTATAGACTAACCTGCTCAACAACAATAATATAACATACTTAATAACAATAATCTACTTAACCACTGTATAACTACTCTGACAGAGTACTTTCTCAACAGTGGCTAGATAATGTCGTACTAACGTTGAAAGCGCTTGCCCACAGTACTCCCACCGATGGCAGTGACGACGGTCTCCACCAACAGTATATTTACTGGCGGACCTAACTCCTTAGCTTATTAAAATAATTAATCTGCGACGGGATTACGCATCTTCGGTATAAGAATATTTGGCGTTAGCCACTGGACCAAGGGAGACCCTCTACTGCATCATATTTATTATATGCGGTCATATAACAAAATATTATATATTTATGGCCTTTAAACACATATACATGCTCGCATACACACATACGCGCAAACTAACGCTCGTGCATATTACAAAGGGAAGATCCTATAAAGGTTGAATTATTACTCGGAAGGATTTCTAGCCCTGTAAATGAGGAGAGAAGAACATGCGACAGAACCTCTTTCTGTATCTAGAGTATAAATGAGTATCAATTCATTTAGGCTGTGTAAAGAGGTTGAAGAAGTTAGTTTTAAGGCTGTGAGGTTTTCAGAGGCTCGGTTTGCAGGCCTTAGTCTCTCGGAGCTTTAGGGCTATTAGTCGCAGAAGCAGGACTAACTGCTTACGTTCCAATCTAACTTTCCAACTGCCGCTTAACTGAGCGTCTGAAGCTGACGTTAATAGACACACGATTTGCTTTGCAAACGCAATCAGCGACCTATTGGTTATTTTCGAATGGTAATAAGGCAGAAGGGCTGTCCCATTCTATACTTAATAAGGTATTCAAGATACTACGAAATTATCTTTATCTATGATGTCTCCCTCTTTTTATTTTTATTTTTTACGGTGCGTCTGCGTCTAGGCCTTTAGCCCTATGCTCACACATGCCTGCTCTGCATATACGAGACCATCTCTCATCAATGAAGATATGGAAAACACAAAAGTTGACATATCTTACAAATGAAAAACTTTCCCAATCGTTTCTTTCAGTTACTTTTTATTGCTTTCGGACTGGACAATGGTGGATTTCCACAGTTTGGCCAATAAGAAATGAATAATTTATAATTGCTTTACACAAGTGAAAGTAACAAAACTACAATCCACATTTTTTTCGACAAAAGGGAGCCAATAGTTCAATTTATTCCTTCAATAAAACTCCACTTCATTTACACAGATGCTTACTAAATGCAGAAGTTTTCGTGTAAGTATTGTATCTGTATTCCGTTAGGGGGCCGAGGAAAACATTTACAAGTTATTGGACGTCCAGAATGTATCTTCTGTTTATAGATTTTGTGAATTAAATGATGGCATAAGTAGAATTTAATTATCTTGAGCCGTTTTTGAGAAATCCTTTCTTATTAAATAAAAAACATGTCTACGTTAAAAAAACAGAAAATTGGACATAACTGCTTTTCCCTTCGTAATCGGACCATACTTCAAATGAAGTATTTTGTTGGAAATATTGTCCAGAATCACCTCCTAGAGTCTTGCTACTTAGACTTGAATCACCCATATATATATATATATATATATATATATATATATATATATATATATATATATATATAAATGAGCTTACTTACTCTCTTAAGATGTGTTTTTGGAGTGCAATCGCTTAATACAGCAGCTGTGTCAACACAAAAATAGGAAAAGATGCTATTAGCCAATGACGCGGAGCATCATCATCCCCCAATCTATTATATAAAAATGAATCGCTAAATGTGTTGGTAAGCGCAAATCTTGAGAACAACTGAACCGATTTCGCTAATTCTTTTTTTATAATATTCCTTGAACTACGAGGATGGTTCTTACGGAGAGAAAAATTTAAAACATTGCTCGAAAAAGTCTAAAAACAACACTTTTCGGGTCTTTTTCACTTCCTTAACGCAAATTCATTTTTAAATAAAAACTTATGTTCTCAATTATAATATTTTTAACAGTTAACGTATTTGGTTATTTGTGTATAAGCAAAAAAATTGAAATAAATAAGAACATGTAATCACTAGGTGACATTAGAATCACATGTTAATAATGCAATTTAAATTAATTTATATTTGCATTAACGAAGAAAAACGACTCCACTTTTCTATAGTCCCATACAAAAGATACGTAATAATACTTAAAGGTCAATTTGAACTTAAATACCATACCATAAAGTGTTAGTGGAGGTGTTCTGGGAAGGCAAAACAATGACATGAGTGACATTAGTATCGTATAAATATTAATGTCAATATTTATACGAACCCGAAATGCAACGCATCAAATTAATTATCAATCTAATCGTACTGCCCAGGAACGTGAAGATCGCAATGAACGTGAAAGAATTCGGTTAAGACAGACCCGCGAAGCGCGACATTCGACTAATAATGGTGCAAGTTTGAATCGAGCTGCTGTGAATTCATTACAGTGCCTGTAGCTGTGTTGCTATTGGACGTATGAACTCAGTTCGACTATAAACAAATCCCAGGGCAGTCATTAAGTGTTTGTAGTATTAATCTAGAAAACCCATGTTTCTCGCATGCTCAATTGTATGTTGCCTGTTCCCGTGTTGGAAAACCATCTGCTCTGTTTGTTTACGCGTCAGGTAATGAAACAACAAATATCGTGTACCATTAAGTACTACTATAAAAGTGAAACTTAATTTAGAATAAGTAAAAATAAAATGAAATATAATAAGTAGGTATCATAATAAGAAATCCGATATTGTAATTTTGATTGTGATTTTTTAGTGACTATTAAAAGAATTTTAGTGTTTCATAATTTTTATTTTTTGACATAATTTAAGTGTCGACTTATTAAGTTTTTTTTTTGTTTTGTTTTTATCTTACTAGCTGTCCGGGTGTCCCAAATAGCCGAATAAGTATTAAAAAAAATAAAATAAAGAATTGACTGTTAGGCGGTACGAAGTTCGCCGGGTCAGCTAGTAAATAAATCAAATTAACTATTAGCCCCGACTATTTCCGCAGTTATCGATCTCTTTTGTATAATACTTCATGAACGTTCTTATCATTTAATATCTCTTCATGAACTCTTGGAGGGAACTAAGGAGCGGTCGCTTCCTCGATCCACAAGTTTCGTGGGGTGAAAAGCCATTGAATAAGAGGATTAGAGGCCGGTTCTAAGTCTGGCTGACAAAGTTCCTCGCGGAGTCTAACCTGAACCTTTAATCCATCTTCTCCCAAAATATTTCACATTCATCCTTTATCCTCCCCTCCGTCAAAACCCTTCAGATTATATCCACCTACAGCAGAGCCTTGTTTCTCGAGTAATTTAACACATTTCATTCGGGTGGCTCTCGCGAATCAGTTCTCAGATGAAGTTAGTTCCCTTTGGGTAACTTCTGCTGTCACCTTTCCTTAGTTAAGCTGATTCTGGGAGTTGTTTAAAATCTCACCCTCGTTCAGTAACACGGCTGGTGTTAAAGAGTACCATATGCTACTTAAAAAGTCCGTCACGCAGGAGCTGCATAACTAAGCACTTTCCTCAGAATTTGGGTAGTGTAGACTGCTTTCCAGAACAATCTGCTTAAAATATCCTACATAAATAAAATAAAAACATGAATAGTTCTCTTTTAATTTTGTAATGAGTAACTGATAAATTATTAATTTGCTTCCAGAGTTATGTTTACACATAGTACCTACTGCACTACGTAATAAATACAAAAAACCTCATATTATCGTATTTTGATCTAACGCAGGAACAAGATACAGTCCCTCTAGCGCTCCTTGCGGCGCCTTTGTGAACCTATGTCTGGCTGCCTTTTCTATTGAAATATATTACAAAGTAAACCCCCCGATTCATCTCATTTTTACAACACTTCTTTCTCATGAGTTACCCACGACGTATACCGCGTTTCGTTACAATAAAGCAGAAATTACGACCAGTATGAGTATATTAGTAATTTGGGTCCGGAGTAAACCCCCCCCCCCCCTAAAGAACCGATTTAGTTTATTTTTACAACACATATTTACCTGTAGATTACCACTACGAATAATGAGTTTCGTCAAAATATACCAAAAATCACGGTTGGTAGTGGCGAATTGGTATTGTGGGTCTGGAGTAAACCCCCCCTCCTAATGAACCGATTTAGTTTATTTTTACAACACATATTTACCTGTAGATTACCACTATGAATACCGAGTTTCGTCGAAATATACCAAAAATCATGGCTGGTAGTGGCGAATTGGTATTGTCGGTCCGGAGTAAACCCCCCCTCCTTATGAACTGATTTAGTTCATTTTTATATCTCACTTTTCTCTCTATATTACTACTACGAATATCAAGTTTCGTTTAAATATAACAAATATTACGGCTGAAATGGTCAAATTAGTGTTTTGGGCTCGGGGTAAACCCCCCCTTCCGGTGGACCGATTTTAGTGGTTAACGAACTCGTTCAATCGTTTGCTAATTGAATACTATATACCAAGTTTCGTGGCGAAAAAACAAAAACTCTGGCCGCTATCGTGTTAACAGACACATATATATGTATATATATATGCATATATATATATATATATATATATATATATATATATATATATATATATATATATAGATATATATAAATTTTAACGGGGGTCATTTTCGCTGTCTACTAGGTAGGATCGATAAAGATTTGAAGAAATTTTTCAAAAATTCCGTCATGAGTCCAACCTCAATAGCTACTTTCCTTCGGAGGAAAGTGCTAAAAAAGACCGTTCCGCATTAGCGTCTTTGAACTTCGATATTTAAAGAACTTTTATAGTGGTCTCACCTTGTTGGTGTGCAGAGTTAAATACTGGTGTCAATTTACTTTATATTTCTAAAGCACGCGGCATAAATTTATCAAAAATGACTATGAACATCGATAAAACCCTGATTGGTTTAGATTTGTTCTGGAGATATTAATAGTTAATGAAAAAAAAACAATTGTATTCGTGAATGTTTTATATTGCATTGTAGAGGTTACAATATCTTTATAGAAGAATAGATTATTAATATAGATAAAAGTAGATACTTATTCGGCGACAGCTTTCTTATCATTCCAAGGAACAATTTTTATTTTTATTTTCTGTAAACAATTTTTTATTCTTGGAACGATAATAAGATTTCGACTAAGGCATCACTTGGTTGCATGTAATTTATTTTATTTTATTATTCTTTTTTTTTTTTTATGTAACTCTGTTTTTTTCAATTTTCTTTCTAGTACGAGTATTCAAGTGTTTATTAATTTATTCCTTTCTTCAATCGTATAGGTGGCGATTAATAATTCTTATTGAATCCTTAAACATTGAGTGATTCTTATTTTTGGGCAGTTGATGATAAAATGATATTTATCGTTTATTTATATGTGAAATCTATATAGTAAGGAGACTCTTTATTGCCCCATCATCCTGCATGTGAGGTCTATTTCTTCTAGGATCAATGTATATGGGGCACTTGAGAAGGGAGTGTTTCATATTTTCTTTTTCGAACAGGATGCATAATGTCTCCTCTCTTTTAATTGCGTAGATGCATCGCTTCTAATAATAACAGAGGCTCCCAAAAACACCATACATGTATTCTAATGTATTTTGACCCGCTGAATCTGAATCCGGAGTCCGTTTCACCCCATCACGTCAGGTTTAAGAGCATTTGAAGGTCAAATTTCGTATGAAGTCGTTTTAGAAAAAATAACTAGAGCTTCCATGGTTTTGAGGGTCGCTGAATTCGGATCCGAGGTCTGTTTTACCCCATCGGCACAAAATCAAGTTTATGTCAAGGGCAAATATGTCATTTCTTCTTTAACGACTTCATACGAAATTTGACCTTCAAATGCTCTTAACGCTAGAACCGCCTACTAGAACCGCCTACCACCTACTGGTAGACCGGCATTTATTTATATCCATTTTTTTAAAGTGAGGAACACTTTTCTTCTTTTATAATAAACAGGAGGTCTGAATGTTATCTACATTTTTTTAAAAAAAATAGAATATCTCTTAAGATTTGTACTGCTTACAAAACATAATATTTTCAGTCGAACCTATACATTTTCCACTTGTAAATTTTCTGCAGGTTGTACATGTATTCTTAGTTGTTTTCGCATTTTGAAGTTCGGCACGTACGCCTTTTTTTTATTATTATCTGCACTTATTGGTGGTAGTCTCGATGATGCAAAATCAACTTGTTGCATTGTACTTCCAAAGTTCCCGCTGCTCCTCACAAATTTTTAAAATGAAATGTGTTCTTTTCTTATTATTACCAGTTATATCTTTTTTTTTTTTTTTTTTTTTTTTTTTTTTTTTTTTTTTTTTTTTTTTTTTTTTTTTTTTTTTTTTTTTACGGCGCATCGACAAATCTTGGCCATTAGCGCCGACATCCAGGGTGCAGCCAGGAATTTTCTCAGCGAGCCCTGAGATGAGAAAATTCCTGTCGCCGGTGGGGATCGAACCCACCATCTCCCGCTTATGAATCTAGCGCGCTAGCCACTAGACCACTTATTTTACTATTGAAAATACTTGGACTGGCCACCTTCTCGAGCACATTGTAGTGTATTTTCGGGCCATTTGAGCTACCACATCCAACCCATATTTGGTAGCGTTATAATATAAAATTGTTTCTGGCTTCTTTTTAAAGTCACAAGAGACATTTACAGTACGGTGTAATGTCGTCAACGTAATTACATTTTTTGATGGCTTTCCTTGATAGCAAGCTCTTACGGTAAGAGTGCAGTATTCAGTTTTTGGAATGACCGAGTCAGAGCTGTCATGTATTTTTTTTTAAAATAGTAAACACTGCCTTCTTCATATGTTTTATAGTCCCTACCATAGTAATACCTTTACTCAGAAGCTGATTTGCTAATTTCAGACTAGTAAAAATATTGCCAGTAGTAACATTACGACTTGTTCTATACAATGGTTTCATAAGTCGACAAACTACATTTTCTGCGAGAGATTGGTCTTTTGGACGAGTATAATCTTTATCTAAATATGTAAAACCATTCATTACTTTGATTTCGTGTCAACAGCAAGCCACAATTTTATTCCAAATTTGTTCGGCTTATTTTGCGTGTACTGTGTAAACTGCATCTTACATTAGTAGGGAATCACTGTTCATCGCATTTCAAGTGAATTTGTTCTACATAAATGTCATTTTTCACAAATTAAAATTTTTCATTAATTTCACCGGCGCCGGCGGTTCTAGGTATAAAGTCTATTTAAAGGTCATAGAAGAAAGTTATTGTAGAGACACTCCAGGTACTCAGAATATGTTAGATTCTAGGAAAAGTCATGGAGTTTGGAATGTATACAACAGATAATGGCAATTTTATTAAACTATGAAATGGCCGACCTGTCAAAATGACCGGCGAGGCGGTTCTAGCGTTAAACCTGACATGATGGGGTGAAACGGACTCCTGATTCGGATTCAGCGCGTCGAAATATATAAGAATATATGTATGGGGTCATTGGAAAATACCACCTTTTTTTGTGTGTGTGTCTGTGTAATTAATCTTTTCAGGGTTACACAATCATATTTGTAACAGTATTATTAATTTTTAAGATATTAATAGCGCTCAATGTTCGAAACAATAGATTTAAGTTCTTAATTATAATAAGGTAAGGGTAAACATAGGGAGCGAAGTGATTTAAAGCGATACAATATGAGGCGGTGAAAATTCAGGTATGGTTTCGTTATAATTTAGTGTTACAACATAGGATTGGTGTTGGTAATTTTATTGTATATAATTTGAATAATACTACAGTTGAAAGAACTATAAACATTACCTTTATTGTTATATATAATAAGGGAAGTTGAATATTTAGTACTGGTACAATGTTCTAAATCATAATTTATATTTAGAAGGATCGTTTATTACTTTTACATTCATACATTATTATTAAGAGGTTACATTGGCAATCATCATAATATTCAGACGTGAATAAAGCTGAAGTAATGGCGTAGCAGCCGTAATGAGCTGGGAATTGGAATATTTTACCTGGTAGGAAATTATATTATAATAATATACATGGGGAGAATATAAAGGAACTCGAAGGAATGTATGCAATAAATCATGATGAAGTGCTCAGTGTACCTTTGAAGAGAGTACAGCAATTTCACAGCCAGTTCAGACAAAATTGGTCTCCTGGAATGATGTGAAATTAAAATGTGTTAGTCATATATGGTGGTCCTTATCATTTTTTTTTATTTCTGTGTACTTTCTTCTAAAGTAGTACATTTTTCCTGTATGTAAAGCAGAATTTCATTAACATTTATCAGGTATATATATATATATATATATATATATATATATATATATATATATATATATATGGGTGATTCAAGTCTAAGTAGCAAGACTCTAGGAGGTGATTCTGGACAATATTTCCAACAAAATCGATGGGGAGTCGAAAAACTTAGTCAAAAAGTCCTGATATTGTATCTACCTGATATTTTAAATTGAAAAAAAAAAATAAAAGAATAAAAAAACAAATAGTGAACCGAGATTATTTTTTCCACTTTTTGCGTTCCACGCGGAGACGGTTCCACGTCCATCGGATGGGTTATTCAAACACGATTATCTCGTATTGAGGCGTTTTTTCGTACAACGCTTCATTTAAGCGATAAATAGAGATTTGTCCAAAAAACACGTTTAGTTTTTTCTCTAAAACGTGAAAATCGCCAAAGGACTTTTTGATTAGTTTTTTGATTCCCCACCGATATTCGAAGTCTGTAAGACTGGGACACCCTGTACACACACACATATATATATATATATATATATATATATATATATATATATATATATATATATATATCAAAATCAGTCCCGTAACAGGCCACGAGGGCCCTGTGGGGCAGATACTATAGAGGTATCTGATTCATGACCATACGGCACACTAGGTAGATAGTGTGGTCAGTACTATGCTCCGGCCGCCTGATTTTCCCCTTGGCTGCTTCGACTGCTAGAGTCATTAGCACCAACCAAGGTAACCATTATTAAAGGCTGGGTTGGCGTAGGGACGGTCAGGGAGGCCGAATTCAACCCATGAACGAAGACACTAGAAGAAAAAAGTGCTTGCTCGGGATTTGAACTCAGGGCTCCAGCTTATTAGTATATATATGTATATATATACCTATATATACGAAAGGTACTCATGACGAATCTCTCATTGAGTGTCGAGATTTATAATCTGTACCTTTAGATTGGGTCATTAAGTCGACCTCAGGAATCCGTTCTCCTATAGGGAGCCACATATGCGCTAAAATAGGCTATGGAAACCTCAGATGCATAATTAAATCCTTACCCATAGATGCATTGCATGAATTATATAAATGTATGCATCGACTAGGAGTTAACCCCGGTTTTGCGTGCAAATATTTACTATCCTGTATCCCAAACTAATTAACAGGAAGAGTTTAATGTGTTCGAAATTCGTATGTATTCGCATTGAAAAGGGATGAGGTTGGCCAGTTACTATATTAAACTAATGGATATTTGAAGGCAGTGTTCCGCAACATAATATAGATCCCGCGCGAAGGGTCTGACTGTATCGTGCGGCAGTGCCTGACCATCTCAGGCCCCATTCTCCCAAAGATCGAAGACCTACCGTAATACCCCGCACTTAGTGTTGGAGCGCCTTGATCCCGTCAAGCTGCGTGGTTTTTAAGATCCAAGACACACACCCAAACCCCGTGCTTTACCGTTTCGTGCTGGAGTACACGAGCTATCTCAGGTCGCTCCCTTCCACGACCCAAGTCATCACATCCTACCCCGCTGTTTACCACTTCGTACCAATGTGCCCTTAACACCTCAAGCCGCACCCTCCCCCATATCAACGATTCCACCTCGTATTCCATGCTTCACTGTTCCTTACTAGCGTTGTTTTTTAAAGCTATTATTAAAGATAACCCGACTTCAATGTACTTTTTCACGGACGGATCTAAAACCGACTCCGGGGCAGCCTCAGCAGCACTTATCGATGTCAACACTTACGAACTACACGACATATCTAGCATACATTCTGCTGAGTTACAAGCAATAAACTTAGGCCTTTCTAAAATAGAAAACACGACAGAAAATCTTTCAATATTGTTATTTATAGACTCATTAAGTTCTCTACTCTCCCTGGAGGATATTTACAGTACACACCCAATAATTACATTCATCTACACTAATATTCACCGGCTACATAACCACAACATTATACTGGTATGGCTACCTGGACAGGAAAACATTGACCAAAGCACATTAGTAGACAGTCACGCTAAATTAATGACAACAAAACCAGAAATAGACAATGACCTATTGACTTCACAAGACTTGTTTACAACTGCACACACGCATTCTATGGACGACTGGCAACAGAAATGAACAAGGACTAAAAACAAACTGCGTGAAGTAAAACTCTCAGTAAAAGCCTGGCCTCTTAAGAATAATAACCTTTCAAGAAGAGAACAAGTTGTCCTGACACGTCTCAGGATTGGACATTCCCTTCTTACGCACTCCTACTTAATGGAAAGGAAAGAAAGGCCAATATGTCCAGAGTGTAATGAACAGTTGACTATAAAACACATACTTACCGACTGCAGGAAACTAGAGAACTTACTCATCCCACATGACTTACACGACTTACTAACTGAAGGTAGTCCATATATTAAGACAATACTCCAACATCTTAAACGAATTAAAATAATTTCCAGAATATAACCACATACTGAAATAAAATCGCATGATTTTTTTTTTTTTTTTTCTCAAAAACAAAATCCTTGATTAGTATTGCTTCCCGTCTCATCCTTTATATGAGGTTAACTTTCATATTGAGTTAATTAATTATTTTATTTTATATTGAGCTAATAATTTAAACTGTGTGAATAAGTATATTATAATAGGTATATGTACTGTGATAAGTATATGATGTTACATTAGATGTTATAATTTCAATATTGCCATTGTATATATGTTATGGTTATATTGGGTGAGTCGCCTTTGTTGCGAGAGCTCAAGAATAAATAAATAATCAAAAAATTATCTTACCAGCGTGCTCTTCACACCTTAGGCTGCAATCCTTCAAGGCATCAGATCCTACCTGATGGGCGAGAACCACTCGATCACCTCAGACGACAATATTTTCACAGCCCAATCTGAACTTCTATGAAATTTTGCACCCGCCTTGAGTGATTTGTGTTGGAGAGCGCGATTTTCTACACGCCACAGATATTCTCTGCGAATGAAATAAACATTGGAACTTTATCGCGTTAAAACTCAATCATATAAATTTTTGTAGTGGTAATGTTTGTTGCGTATTAGATAGGACTGTCGAAATTCTCATTTTAAGATAAACATTGATAAGAAGGACCGATGGCCGTAAGTGTTAAGGCTTGAGCGCTTAGCACTCCGTGCCAAAGGTCGTGGGTTCGATTCCCACTAGGCGTGGTGGCTTTTCTTTCGAAAAAAGAAAAGGCATCAGCCCTATCCTGGCTAGAAAAAGGCGGTATAGATAACCCGTCCAAAAATTCTTAGTTAATTATAATGGACGTTAAATTTCAAATAAATAAATTATCATTGATAATTCTTTCATTGATTCAACTATATTAGTAATCGTCCTTTTTAATATTAAATATTTTCTATTAAAGAATACATTAAAAAACATTATAAACTGTAGAAATGTTCCTTTTATAAAATCATAGTTCATACTTTTTTTTTGTTCAGTAATATATCTCATGAGATGAATTCTATCTTATCGGAGCCCAAAACTTTTATGGTTTCGTCTGAACCGGCCGTTTGTCACACTTCTCTTTGAAACATCAGTAAAAAGAGAGTTATTGTCACTTCACAGATATCAAGTGAAACTTAACAATTCTATGATCCTGTGTAAAAACTCTTTTTATTTCAAAATGCCAGTGGAATTAAATATTCTATTGACTTGAGCTGTATCATTTTCATCCTTTTAAAAGCTAGTGTATATTTAAATTTTTACCCAATAATAAATGAAAAATATAAAACTTAGTGATTGCTGTTTTGCGATTATAGGCTTCCAGATATATTTTTTAGCGGTTCTTTGTCGCTGGGAACCCTGAAATCTACAATGGCATTCTAAAATCGAGAACGTGTTTATATTTCATGGAATCATAAGTTAGAGCAGTTATTATTCTGATCAACTACATTTTTCATTTGCTTCCGTCTGAAATACATATGAACCTAGTTAGTACAGAGAGAAGAATAAACGAAAAATTGTACTGCATGCCTAATTGTTGAGATTTTGTATTTATCCACAATATAAATCCCTTTCGACATACGCCTTTCCGTTTTTTACGATCAGTTAATTGGTCCTTTTTTCATTATAATAAAACTCTCTGAGTTTTAGTTGGAATACCGTTGTCGCCGACGCCTATATCTGATTGAACATACTTCTCATTGATTATCGTTAAGTGAAGCAACGTCGGGATTGGCCAGTACTTGGATGGTTGACCGTGCAGGAAAACCACGTTCCAGGCAAACTGTAGATACCTTGGGGCTAGGAACACCGCAGTTGATAAGCCGTTAGAAAAAATAAAAAAATAGCGTTGTCGAGCGTCCAAAAACCATACCGGGTGTCGGTAAACACAGTGATCGTAATAGATGGAGGCATAAGTCGATCACTTGATTTGTTCTGTTATGTGTACAGTGGCAGTGTGGATAGCGAGTCCGCAACGTAAGAAGATGTGATTTCGATTCCGACTTGAATGGATTGAGTTGTTGCAACTATGGGCATGCTTGAATCACGTGTTGCAAAATAGATGTTTAGGATGGTCGGCAACCCGTAGTTAGCCCGGCGCTGGTGGCCTAATTTCTCCAAAATTCAGATAGTGCCTGTATGGAGAGTCGCAAAAAAAAAAAAAATAAATAAATACATAAAATAAAAAGAATTTAGCGTTGTCCAATAGTAGTAGCGAGATCTCCTTTTATGGCGTACCATGCTACTATTGCCCTTTTTCTCGAGAAAAAATTATTAAATGAGAAATGAAAACCTTGGCAATAGTCTTCTGTAATGATGATTGGACTGACTTATCAGTTGCCATGAAATATTTTATTGGCGCCTGCAACTTATGGATGAAATACCGAGGAAGTACAGCTTAAAAGAGGCAGTAAAGTTGATATTAACTTTATTACAATTTTACTCATTGTAATATCCCGCTACAAAAATATTGTCTCCGCTCATATTTTTCTCTTGGTAAAACAGTCCAGCTTTTATGTAATTAGCATTTGGCTAGATTATGGTCTTGCTACTTCGTTGGAGGCGAAGTAATTATCAACGAAATGGTTTCTAACTTCTTAAGGCTTAGTGTATTCTCGCTCTACTACATTCAGGAGAAGGGAAGCGAAATAGCCCTGATGTAAACTCTGAAATTTGACGGCCCATGAATCACTACCACTAGGCAGCAGAAATACCATTCCTTCTAATTGATGTGCATAAACAGATAATACGGCCAATTTCTTACATAATAACATGTATTCCGTTTATTGGGATGTAGAAAGCAGACTAAAATATAGTGAAGTGCTATTTAGAACTGCTTATGAAAAGCCAAATGCTGACTCTTAGACTAATACAAACAAAACTAGAAATATCAAACTTATCTCATCAAGACTGGACAAATAGAACTAAAGACGTTATAACACTATTCTGTCAAAACAGAAAATAAACTCCGTTCCCACAAATTTACATGAAAATAATAGTCATCCAGATATGAAGTGGTTTTGATCCGCTTAAGGATTGGTCATTTATGACTTACACACTGTTACTTAAATACGAATGAAGAACAGCCGCAATGTGAAATACCCAATACTATATATATTCTCAAAACAGGATTAAAGATGTTTATTCCATATTCATATATATTATATGGGAAATATTTTTTTTAAGAACAAGAGACTGTACCCAGCACTGAGCAGTATGTATTAAATTATTATTTTTGTTAAAGGACTCGAGGGTAAGAAGTACTTCTCTTCAATTAATAATTGACCATCCATTTATTACGGTCCTTGTGAGTTGTGGCTTGGTCGCGAAGTTGGGGATTCGCCGTCACACATATATATATGGAATCTTCCCCTTACTTTTATCGTCCCACTTATTATTTCTCATATATTTTCGCCCTTCCAATGCAATAGCTTTGCTGGCTTCGTAAGTGCTTTTCGCTTGTTTAATGTGCGTGTCCGCACTCTATGCTACTAATATGCCTAAATGGCAGGATCTGTACAACTGTATATATATATATATATATATATATATATATATATATATATATATATATATATATTGGCAGGTCCTGCAATGCTGTATATCCATGTAAATACTGTTGTTTTTGAGGAATGAGAGTGAGTTTTTGGATGGTCGGTCTTTCGTTTTCTAGAGTTGTCTTGGGTATCTTGCGTTTTCGTCTGCTGAAGTTATAGTGAGAACATTTTTTTAAGAGGTATTTAACGGTTTTTTTTGTGGCATATGTTGCACGCTAATGTGGTGGAGGGGTTTCAGGGCATTTTGGGTCCTGCCATATCGGAGGTCGATAAGTTGGTAAGTCGGAAAATAGGCAAAATGAGTTAATTGGGCTATGATTATCTACATACTATAAAAAATTCACTAACTCATTGCCTTGATCGTTTCCAACTTTTTGGCGTGTCGTAAAATAAGGTGTCCTCTGTTAATTCCCTGTTAATGGGCTGCCATTAAAAGTAGAGATTTAGAACTAACTAAGTTATTCCCCGTGACCTTGGATGTATTCTTGGGCGTGTATATATATACGCCCAAGAATATATCCATATATATACATAAGGTCAATGCATTTATTTTTGACGTTTTGTTTAAATATCTTTCTTCTTTTTAATAGCTTTCTTCAGGAATGGTATAGAACGTTATTATACATATAATACATCTAAAATTTCTCAGGGTGCGTTTACATCTGATAGTTATTGCAGGATATCTATGTAAGACAGGAATTTTAACTAATGTAAACTGAAAACAATTTATGTCTGATATCTATGTTTCTATCACGAGCAATAAGGGTGCGTTTACATCTCACGCAGGAAATATATTACAGTTTTCGGATATAATAATTATGGTAATTAGTTATCTATCCGTCACCTGAGATATATTTCCTGCAAGAAGTGTCAGATGTAAACGCACCCTAACATTCAAACATAGTTATTGATTAAGACGTTTATCAGTTTGTTTCTCCTGCAGATTAAGATGAAAATAATTTTTGAACATCATGAGCGATGGTGTTAATGAGCTGAGAGGAATCGTGTCAGATGCAGCCAGCTATTTACAGCTCCATTAGGATTGATGAAGTGTATTTGAGTGCATGCAGACAGGCACGAATATTCCCTGTCGCAACCTGCCTTCACAGTCAAGGACCCCAACATAATGACCATCGGTGGGGCCTTGACAATTTGATCCTGGGCAAGATGAATGGTCTTTGCCCGACCACTAATTGTTCAGGTAAAACTACCCTTTACAGGCCCATACTGGCTTCCAATATTCCGGAACCCTGCGTGTGTGTTCATCTCTTCCGCTAATGTATGAAACATGTACACTGGAATGTGTGGTGTAATGTATATTTTGAAATTTAGAATCATATAGCGTGCTTAACAAAAACACGTAAGCAAATACTTCTTATTTCTACTAATAAAGGTTTCATGAGATGCAAATAGATATTGGTCGACGAGATAATAAATAAAGGCATTGTTGGGTTTCGTCTAAGGTTACCAGTGACCACATTTAACTCACAATAAAGTAACCGGAATCTTTGGTCTATCTCCATACCCTAGGCATATATTGCAGGAGACGGCTGCCAAAGACCATGCTGACACGTAAAAAAAATCGATTGACACAGAAAATTTGACTGTTGGGGTCTCCCGTGGTCTAGTGGCTAGCGTCTAAGATTCATAAGCAGGAGATGATGGAAAATTCCTCGCTGCACCCTGGATGTCGGTGCTAATCAGATGTAGATGCGCCGTAAAAAAAAAAAAAAAAAAAAAAAAAAAAAAAAAAAAGAAAAAAAAAAAAAAAAAAAAAAAAAAAGATTTATCGTTACCATGACTTCTTAATAAATGTTTAACTTCGAGTTTTTCTAGAAGCTACCTTATAATTAAAAGTGAATTTAATCAATTGAAATAGAGGGGTTTAATTCACATCTTATTCCCATTTAGCGCGTTTCCTTCCGTACTCCATAGGGAGGAAACCCACTTATGACAAGAAAATTAACCTAGGAAAACTCGCGTAATTTTCCAACTGAGAATACCAATTTATCGTCTGTAAAACACGCCTTCAGTTACTACACTGAACAACATAATTTCGTTTTCAAAACTGGTCCGGGTTATCCGGACGTCCGGGTTAAAGAGGTTCGGGGTAATGAGGTTTTACTGTATATCGAAAATCAATAAAGATTTGTGGTGCTCCATTTTTTATTTTTGTGTGGTGAATCTGCTAGATAAAAAGTTTTAGTTTACATGGTGAACATACTATTAAAAAGTGTAAGGAGTGCCGGGAAATAGTTAAACAAAATTAAAATTAGAGAAAGCAGTGTTTATGATGAATCCTGTTTAAGACGTTCTGTTAATTTTGATAACGACAAGGCTGAGCCACAATTAGCATTGGATTCGATCGCAGAAAGGATAGATTAAAAACGCTCGCGATTTGTGATTATCATGAAATTGTTGTTTCATCAAGATGAGCCAGACATGCTCAAACAACACCGCAAAAAATTAGTGAATTTAATTGGAAGCTTTCGCAGCATCCTGCTTAGTCCCCGGATATTGCCCCAAGAGATTTTCACTTCATTTCGTGACCTAAAAAATGTTTTGCGAGATAAAACGTTAAATTCCTAACAGTATGTAAAAAATAAAGTTTTGCTATAAATCCAAAGTGTTTCTACATCAAGAATAATTTCCGTTTGATTCTGATTAGATCATAAAAACATATGGTATTTGTTTTATTTATTAGTTGTTTTTATCCCTAATTTTCCAATTAAATTATGAGATTGAAAAATAATCTTAGTTCGGAATATACAGTTGGAAAGTTAAATACATTTTGCAACTTTGGTAGGGATCGGCAGCGTGCAGGAAGAGTGATTCTCGAAATTTGTCGCTAACTAGACATTATTAATACGATTTATTAATATCAACTTTTTGAACAGTTATTTCGGTTTAAAAAAGACACTTGTGAACATTGAAAGTGCATTAACCTTAAAGAAAATTTAATGTTATTTTCAAAAAAGTATTGTAACGTTGAAAAATAATGTGAAAAAGCAGAGGAAAATGGGAGTTTAAAAAAAAAAAAAAAAAAAAAAAAAAAAAAACAAGTTTTTTTCTAAATGAATTTCCCAGTGGCATCTCTCTGCAACATAACACATAGAAACTTGCGATTGCCAGCATTTAACTAAAGTTTTGTTCTAGTTTCACCTCTCAATTTTAATACATTTTTCTCTTCCTCCAAAATGTTTACTTCTTGAGGTTTGATTGTAAGTTTATCACCGCTTGTATAAAAAAAGACCCAAAGAAATTAAATATACTATCCATGAATCGCGTTTAAGTATCCTAGAATGGAGTGTAGTAGTATATAAAAAAGTCATACTCTTAGACAAACTAAAATTTAGGGTAGGAAAGGACTTAACGAGCAACGAAGCAGAACGCATTAGACTTCATCACCACAAAAGTAGAGCCACATTCAATAGTTCAAATATGCACAGACAGTAAATCTTCACTATACATGCTGGCCAATAGAAAAATACACGACTACAACTTCAGACCCAAATACAACACATAACTACACATTTTAAACGGGTCAAAGCACAAGACGGGCTTGAAGGAAGCAAGAGAAAACTAGATCAGCATCAAGAGATTGATTTCTCGAAACAATTCGCAATGAACATTTTTCCGCATTTGAAGATTTAAATAAGTCAGTACAAGAATGAAAACTTGTTTCGTTTCTTGTTTTGCAATTGTCTCCAAAACGAGCAAATTTCTAAAGGACTTTTTGTCTTAGTTTATCGGTCCCCTATTCGCTCCTGATGTTTTTCCATTTAAATTCTTATATATATATATATATATATATATATATATATATATATATATTTATATATATATATACATATAATATATATATATATATAATGTATATATTATATATATATATATATATATACATATATATGAAGACATAGTTTCATTTTCAACTATTTCATAAAAGAATAATATGAAATAGTTGAAAATGAAAGTTGTACTGCAAATTCAACCCTCTGCCTTCAAACATGAAATATTTTTGGGCCATTTTCAGAAGATTATATATATATATATATATATATATATATATATATATATATATAAAACTATTCCACGTATATTTGACCAATTAATAACGTATATTCACTTTTTCGTATATATATGGCGTAGGTCAAAATATAAATAGTACTCCTTTTTCTTTTGTAGCACTTTATTCTTTAAATTTCCTACATGTTTCTTGGCCACCTCCTCAGGGGCCATTAAATCCCCATGTGTGGTCCCCTCACCACCCGTAGTAAGACTGGAAAGAAGAAAATAATAGTAGAAAGGCTATTAAACATATGGTAATCAGCTGATTTCTAAGCCTCTCGACCCTAGTATATCCTCTGAATGAGTCATGAATGTCAATATTTTCTTCCGTACCTCCTTACAGGGTTATTAAGTCGACTTCATAAACGAGTTCCATCCCTATAGGGTGTAAGAAAATGCGCTAAAATTAATCTATTAATAAAATTGTGTCTTAATGAGGAAATAATTTCCATTATTTCTGTCAAACCCTATTAGATACTTTGACATTGACTGGAAATAAAATGTAAAGAAAAATGAAATATTATATAGCTCTTCCTGAACCTTGAGTTCAAACTAGGTGGAAATATTTGACAGTAATGAATGTTAAATTGTGGAAAATGTCTTGTTGGTATCAAGATGTCTCCGAACCCTCGTCCTTAAATTTAATTTTCACCAGAGAAGCTCTTTCTTCAAGAAAGCCCTATTATCTCGAAAAACACTTGAAATATACAAGGGGAAAAAATTATATTTTTTACGGCATTGTTATAATTCTGACATTTTTTCTCCTTTTTGAGTCAATTTTACTTGTAGATAATCACTTGAGCAGATATAGAATTTTCGATAAAAGTAGCTGGGAAAGAAATATGTCAACGCTGAATTTTAGGAAACGGAATTTAAAACACTTATGGATGGTCCTGATTGCCAATTGGATTTCTCTAGGGACCTCTTTTAACGGTGGATGTAGTTGTTATGAGCACAATAACAATTATTGAATTGACTATCTTTTTTTCAGGTAGCCGGGCAACCAGACAGACGCCAAAACGAAACCTGCTTGGGTAAGTTATTTAAAAAAAATTATTAGATTTAAACAGCAGCAAGTTTTGTTTATGACACTGTTTTCCTGCCCTGGTAAAATATACTATGTTTTAAAGAACTTATACCACGAAACACTCACGTACTAAATCACATCAAGAGAGTCAAGTATTTTTACACAATGTACAGGGTGTCCCAAAAATAATGGTCATCCGTTGGCCACAATATTCTCCAATGCGAGATCGGAAAAAATAACCCCCATATTAACCCCCGCAAAATTGACCTTAAAATATTATTCAAGGTCAAATTTTTTAATGCATATTTTGAATCTACAAGTCAAGAGGAAGAAAAAAGTCAACGGCACCATACGTGGGCCATTCCATTCCAATCGACAAATGGTGGCCGATTTTGATCATTTCTTTTTTTACATTTTTTAGTAACATCGCCTTACGCAAAAATACTTCGTTTGAATTTTTTTAAAAACATCTTCCAGTGTAAAAAATATAAGTGTATTGAAAAACGGCCCCCTCAGCGGCATTAATTGAAGAACCATAACTCACATTTTACAATAGACAGGAATGCCTTCATGAGGTTATTCTCGAAGCTTATCAAGAGCTATTTGCCTTCAGCTTTCAATCGCTGAAATTACTCATTAAGGATTTCACAGGTTATGTAGGAATTTCATGAACCATCGAGTCCCTCCCAGAAAACAGGAAAGAATAATTGCCCTCGCTGGATCCACGCCTACTACGGGGCTAAGAAGATTGGCACAAGCTACGGGAGTCTCGAGGATGACGGTCCGCCGGATCCTTCGGGAAGAACGTCTCCCTTCAGATTACAGCAAGTTCAGGAGTTGAGGCCCGGGGATCAGGAGCAGAGAGCATTGTTTTGCAGGTGGGTGCTGGACATGTTGGGACGTCCTGCAGCGAGTATTGTGGACTGACGAAAGTTTGTTTCCCAGCGTCATCGTCCACTGTAGGCAAAATGGACGAGAATAACATGGGCTTCTGAAAGAATGATGAGAAATTCTCGCCAGGTCGTTGGCCGAGTGAGCAGGAATTTGAAAGCAATGTTACAGCTTGCCTCAGGAATGAAGTCCGACATATTGAAGCTGGAGAACAGGCCCAATTGCTACGGGCGCTGAAGTGATAATCTTACAACTTTTGTTGTTTTTTTAGGAAGAAACTTTTTTTTCTGCCCAAGGGCGAGGGTAATTATTCTATCCTCCTATTCTGGGAGGGACTGGCTGCTTCAGGAAATTCATACATGACCTGTGAAATCCCTAATGAGTAATTGCAGCGATTGATTGAAAGCTTCAAAAGGCAAAGAGCTCTTGATAAGGTTCTAGAATAACTACATGAAGGCATTCCTGTCTACTGTAAAATATGAGATATAGTCCTCCAATTAATGCCTCTGAGAGGCACATTTTTCAATATACTTATAATTTTTTTATGGTAGAAGATGCTTTTAAAAAAAGTCAAACGAGGTATTTTTGTGTAAGGCAATGCTAGTAGAACATGTAAAAAAAAAATGATCCAAATCGGCCACCATTTGTCGATTGGAATGGAATGGCCCACTTAAACGCTGTTAATGGTCATTTTGACCATAAGGAGTCATTTCTGACCAATGGTGCCGTTGACTTTTTTCTTCCTCATGACTAGTAGATTCGAAATATGCAATAAAAAAATATGACCTTGAATAACATTTCAAGGTCAATTTTGCGGGGGTTAATATGGGGGTTATTTTTTCCGATCTCGCATTGGAGAATATTCTGGCCAACGGATGACCATTATTTTTGGGACACCCTGTACTTGCCAAGATCAGGGGGTGAGTTTGGCTTAAAAGGGAACATGTATGTATGTACAGTACTTTTACACTACGTAAAACCAGATATCCCGTTTTAACAACAATACTTTTTCCATGACCAACACTATCCGCTAACAAGGGTTTTATTTTGAGTCATTATTAACTTGGAACGCACACATTAAACACAAACTAAAATAACTCAATCGATTTAGACAAAAATTCAGCCTACTAAACAGTGTTTGGAAAAACTAACGTTAATTTACTCTAACTAAAAATAAACTTACGTTATATTTTGAGTTGTAGTTTTAGATTTGTAGTTAGTTACATTCGGTAATTAGTTTAATATAAGCAGAAGTGACCTTAATTTATGATTATAGTATAGTTTTAGTTTTTAATTCACTAATTAGTTTTTTGATAAAATATAATTTGCATTTTCCTCCATTCGGTATAATACTGATACTTTGATTCAGAACAAGGGTAAAAAAATAAGTATGTATGTATTTTTGTTATACAAAGAATGCTTATTTATGAACATTAATGGGGAAAAAATAGAAAATGATGCTACAACATACAACTACATCTTTTAGCTATTTAAAACAAAATGAAATCAAATTAACAAGCTCTATTAGTTTTAATAATTTATTTAATTATCGAAATAACACATTTACATGAATCCAAGTTATTTTTGTATAATTAAACTACACTAAAGCTTTCATTTAATTTTAATCAATTCTCAATTATTTCAATGATGCCGTTCTAAAGGTTCTTTAGAGAAAAACGTGCTTTTATAGTACGATTCCAATTATCTTTCCTTGTACACATTTTTTTCCAGCATTTAATTCCATTTTTAAAATTTAGCATTAAACTTTCTTTAACACGAATGCACATTCAATGTTCAAAAGCATCTCTTTCAAACCGCAATATCAATTCAAAAAGTAGAAATTAATAAAAGCGTTGTCGAAAATCACTACTCTTCTAAAAAAATCCTGCAGGCTGCCGAATCTCACCTAAGTTTATTTTATTCATCTTTACAACGGTATACGGATATTATCTCTCAATTTCATAATGTAGTTGGATTGGAAAGAGCATCTGTAATGTTTATTAAAATTAACGATGTAGCGTTGTCAGGCGTTTTATACCGAAAATTAAGAATAGAAATACATAACCAAGAACCGTTCATTATGTTGCGATCCGCTAGCCTTAATCGAGCCCGACAAGAAAGAAATGATTTATGACAAGAGGTCTCCTTGAAGTCACCCTAAAAATTACAATATATAGCAATGAGGATGATGATGATTGAACATTATCGTGTTAAGCGGTAAATATTTGGAGCGTAATTGCGTCTAATTGAGTTTGAACTTTTCATTACGAATAATTATACATAATTTATTCAGTAAGAAAGTTTCACGCTTACTTAGGTCAAATTATCTCAGATATGAATTTGAATTTCCTTATTTTCCTGGCAAATGATAGCAGATCTAATGAGAATTGTTTACAATTAAGAAAATTAGCTCTGTATTGTTAATTGAATACTTTCCTAGTCAAAAAAATTCAGACTATAATTCTAAATATTTGAAAATTAGTTTAAGATAATACGTGTCCCTACTGGAAATAAGTTTTTCTTACACTCTAATCATGAGTGTCTATAAAAAAAGTGAATGTCAGCCAATCAAATTATTAGGGATCTTAAAATTTTCATTAACCGAAAAGTACCTAAGGGGGCTTTTGGAGCCCTCTATGTTTTTTCTTCATTCATATCCCAGTCCACAAAATATATAAAAATTAGGGAAAAAATCCTAACCAGTAGTAGTGTGGTCAGTACTATGCACCGGTCGCCTGATTCCCCCTTTGCTGCTTTGACTGCTAGGGTCATTAGCACCAAGGTGCCCATTAATAAATTAATTAAAGACTGGGTTGGCCTAGGGACGGTCAGGGAGACCGAATCCAACCCATGAACGAAGACACTAAAAGATACAAATATTTAGTGCTTGCTCAGGATTTGAACTCAGATCTTCCAGCATATGAGTCCAGTGCTCTACCACTGAGCTAACCTCACCCCATCCTAGCTAATAAATTTATAAATATTTGAATATTATTATTAGTATTTAAAATTAAAAGAATCCACATTTGATAAATTTATATATAAAAACCCTGCAGTTAATAGCAAGCAATATGACCGGCGAAACGTTGGTCAAGAAGACCATACTCGAGGGCGTTGGTCAAGAAGACCATACTAGGCGGTCAATTCTCGAAGACCATAAGGCTTACATATTATGACTGTGTGGATGTCTACGAGTCCAATTGACTAATTTATTGTACAATAAAAGTTATAATGTTACAACTAAGGTTTTTGGTTGAAAACGTCAGAAATCAACTTCGAATTTTAACTGCAGCTTCCTAATATTTCCTATTGAAGTACGTAGGATGTTTTCTATTGATTGAAGAATGCCGATTTGATGACTAACTTTAGACGAATGTTTCTATGGAAAATGAAGAATTGTTCACTACATTCGAAAAAAATAATACTTCTTACAAATCCTACGTACTTTACTAGATTTTACCTTCTTCATACAAAATAGTTTTAGTTTTTTTCTCTAAATTAAAATTTAGAGCCAGGAGACTATAGGCTATGAAAAAAAAGAATTTACTTTTATTGCCGCGAATCTCTGTCGAAGCGAGATGCTCACAAATAAATAAATATTGCCACACATGAATTAATTTTGTATTTTTTTTTAACTTGATAAGAATAAGAAGAGAATTATAATTATTGAGTGAATCATCTCAGTTGTGGCGCTCGAAAATGAAATAAATAAATTGAAATCGAGGCACAATCGATGCAGATATATTTCCCAAAGATTAAACTCCATGAAGCGATGGTGTCTAGTACGCTCCTATATGGTGCATCAATATGGGGTTTGCGCGCTATTTGGCCAAATTGGAAAGCTGTCTACTGTGCTATTTCTAAGAGGATATTAGGCCTTCATACGTCCTCGTTACATTATGTAGTTCGATCAGAAACCGGCGTTAAATGAATCTCCTGGAATATCTTAATGCAGGCCCTGATTGGATGGACAGAAGTTATTAAAACATTTCAGACTACAGCTTTATTACTGACATCTCCAACTAACTGGGAACAACGAAAGAAATGAAAACAGTTAATGGAGATATATCAAACTTTTTATTGGAACAAGATAAATAGAGTGTCATTTTTACGCGGTTCCTCCCTCCCTTCATAGGGAGGACCCCTCTTATAAGGTTGACCTCATGAAACAATCCGGAAGTCCCGAATAGAAACTTTTACGTTTCAGAACCCCTAGAGAACGAAAATAACGGAGGTTCAAATTCGAATATATATATATATATATATATATATATATATATATATATATATATATATATATTCGCTTATTCCTGGCCTCAATAATGGTCCGATTTTGATGAAATTTGGTACAAAAATCTTTCGTCTAATTTGAAAGGTCAAGTTCGTTTACCAGCAGAATCCGTCCACTGGAACATGGTTTTTAGAGCGAAATTCGCACGAAAAAATCGTAATGCTTAAGTACTCGTTTTATAGGTTTATTCGCCTTTAAGGCGATAGCTTTAACCGTTTTCGAGAAAAGTGGAAAAATATTTGTTGAATCAAGTTTTTGGTTTGGGTACTTAGAATGATGGGATTCATTTAAAATATTTTCTGCATGTTTGAAATTCATGTAAACAAAGATGTTTTAATTTTGGTTACGTTCGGAGTTAAGGAAGGATTAGAATAAAATATTTTATTTTTAGACATGAAATGTATATTTTCCTTAATATCTCGGAAACGGTTGGGAATCTTGTTAAGCGAAAGGTAAACATTCAAAAGCTTACTAAATGCTCTACAAAAACGTTCTGAAGCAATTTTCGATTAGGCGATGTCAATCGGAGAAATAAGTGTTTTTTTGTTTTTTTTTCATTTTCATTTTTTCTTCCTTTTTTCCCATGTATAGACTTATTTTTAATCCAAACCAGAAAATACCTGCTTACCTAAACGTGAACCTCCAATTTCCATTTTATAGAGTTACAGCCCAAATTAGAATAATTAATAAAAATGTTATACAAATAAATAATAGGAAGAATACAACAGCCCTCTAAGGATACAATAAATCTCTAAGGAAATCTGTCCCATATATAATAGTAACCAGTAAGAGGATATTTATCATATATTAGTAGCATGCCCAATTTACAATACATACCTTTTAGATATTACAAACATCCCTCACAAAAACCTATATATATTCCTCAAAGATTTGAATGAATATCAAGCTCGAACAATAACGCGAAAAATTTGCTCTAGAATCTTGAAAATTTAAGCTATGATAGGCACAAACTATGGCGTATATTATTATAATAATACTTTTATATTTTGTTTTGATTGATTTCTATTGTCAATTACGTTTTTATTTATTTCTTATTTCTGTTAGTTGTTAATTTGTATTAATCTGTCTAATAGTAAGCCCACACCCCTTGTATACGGCAATGCCCTAAACACAAAGTTTGTAAATAAATAAAAGAAATATTTCCTATTGCTGGTTGTAGTAAAATGATTAATTTTCCATAATTTAGAAGAAACCGAAATAGGAGGAGAAATCAGTGAGTAGGGACATATAATCACTATTAATCAACACAAGTTGGGGACATTCTAACTTTTGCTGCTTGTTTGTGCAAATTTGTTGCGGCTCAAGCACGTCCTTGTTTAGTTGTTGTTGCCATGAAAGTGGATCAAACTCTATCAGTGATCTATAACTAAAGACCTCTATACAGAACATACGCTCAATTATACTCACGGTAATTGTGAAGTTTAGGGGCCTCCTCACTTAATTTTTTTTTTTTACATGTGCTATAATGTATTTTGATGCACTAAACACGAATCCATAAAAAAAAGTCGCTTTCCCCTAGGAAAAAAGTTATTAAGCAGTAAAGTTCACTGTTACGGAGCTTAAAGCAGGCTACACACGGTCAGGCAGGCCTGGCAGTAAGACCTGAACAGTCCGCATGAAAGCCGGTCACCTGAACGTGCATATTTTCAAGCCGCCTGAACAGTCTTAACTGACAGACCGTATACACGTTCAGGCGACGGGCTTTCTGGCGGACTGTTCAGGTCTAACTGACAGGCCTGCCTGACCGTGTTTAGCCTGCTTTAGATAGCAAGCGTAAACAACGACACTTGTTGACATGCGTATGCCAAGAGATGTAAAACAAAGGACTAAAATAAAGAACTCTTATTTTAAACGTTAATCTAGGCAGTGCGCCAGGCCAAGTTATGTGTACATTACGCGACGTATTAGAGCCGATTTGTACCCTCTCATAACTTTGAACTAGTTAAAGATAAACTTACGAATTTTACACAGGTATTATACAACTATATGTGAGTAAAATTGGAAAGTTATAGGCGATGAAAAATCGGAATATATACGACTGACTCAGTCTCTCATCAAAATTATTAGACACTTCCCGAAAAGCTAGAGACTTGAAATTTTTCAGGATGATAGACGTTAGGTTGTCATTAAAGGCAAAAATCGAAAAATCCTCCTCAAATTATTTATGGAAAAATAATTGTATGTTTCTTCGTTTGTGAACCTATAAAAAGAGTACCTGCAAGAATATTAACTTAAACGTTTAGGCGTTACGATTTTTTTCACGCGACTTTCCCCCAAAAGCCATTTTCCGGTGGACGGATTCTGCTGGTCAAATTAGACGACATATTTTTCATCCGAATTTAATGATAATAATGATGGCTTCCAGAAACTCATAAAGTAATAAAGGCCTCTGTTCCAAAGAGTTGCAGCTGACTTAATGAAATGTTTGCCTTATTTTAAAAGCTCAGGTTTTACCCGGAACTGATCTTTAATGCTATTTTATATTCCATACGTGTTTACTTCTATTGTTGAAGAATTATTCAAATTTAATAAATAATATACCATTCATTTAGTGTTAGTCACGTATCCCTGATATATATATATATATATATATATATATATATATATATATATATATATATATATATATATATATAAAATAAATTGATTAAATAAAATATTTACGACTTATATTATAAGAACATTTTTAACAGGTCATTCAGTGTCTCCTCTTGCTATAGTGGATAGCGTATCGGATTCGTACCTAAGGAGATGCGGGTTCGTGTCCCGCCAACAGAAGTTTCAGTTTTTCACGAGGTTAGGCAAGTTGAAAAAAGTGTCTGCTCAGGAAGGGTGGCAACCCATAGATAGCTCCTATCTAATGGCCTAGATGCTGTGCGTTATTAAAAAAAATAAAATTTAACAATAACGTTATACTATTTATATTTTACGTCCTGACCTAGCACTTTTCTGCCCTAAAACCCCAATCCAAAAAAAGAAATAAGTAGAAAAATAGATCGGGCATTTATGAATTGAAATTTTTTAGTCTTTCACAACTATTAATAGTAGATACAGACTGAAGTACAGCTAAGAGAAAAATAAAAAAGTTAATATTCAAAGTATAAAAAAAAACAAAAATTTTATTCTTAAATAAAATATGTTATTATTGTATCATAAAAAAAGCAATATACATATCCTAGCCTCTGTTTTATTATAAATGCCAAGCGGACCTCATGTGGCAGAGATGTTCGTGTTTTTTTATATTTTGACAAACATATGAAGTTTAGGGTGTTAAAATTAACGGCGTTAATAGCCCAAGTGTTGATACGCCGAAAAACAAAAATAAAAAAAATGTGTGAACTTTTTATAATTTGATATCTAAGGATATTTCATATAATTAAATAAATTTATTTAAAAAAAATTGTAAGTTCTAATGCCCCTGAACTTGCAGCAACGAAGCCACAAAACATGTAGGGATATTGATAGAACATGTAACGAACAATGTTCATCATACTCTTTGTTGGGAGATTTGTTTTCATTAATTTATTTAAATACCACGTTAATTATAATTTGCATATGTGAGTAAGTTAATAAGTGGACCCACCCTATTTCCGATTAATATTTACCAATAAAGAATAAGCAAGTCAAACCGCTATTTTAATTAAGGCTCCTAAAAGCTTCAATTAAAAGTTTGACCAACTACTAACTTTCGTCCAGACTATGCTGCGGAGGTGTGAGGAGGTTTTGTTTGCCAAACAAAACTCAAAACTTCCTACTCGAGCAGAAAATGAACTGGTGAATAAGAATTTTGTTTCAAACCCCACCTTACCGCAGAAGAGAAGAGCTGTACTTTATCTGTGCAAGATTAGGACAATTAATACTTCGAATGAAAATCATTATTTTTAATCGTAATATCGTCTGATTAATTAGGCTTTACTGTTTATTTATAATTAAAACTCTTGGCAGCATTGGCAATAACAGCTTTACAGCCGGTAGAATTTTACATAGATAAACGATAGATTATTTTACATGATTTTACATGCATAGACGGCAAATATAATTTTACATTGGTTTAATTTTTAATTTTAAATTGGTGATAAGAGTTTTAAATCTGTTATAATTTTACAGAGGATGATAATTCATATATAAAATTTTAACAGAGATGATTTGCGTGTTTACGATGGTAATAATTAAACTAACAGTATAAACAAAGAGAAACAATAGGAAAAAGTCCGACTCGCAGGAACTGCGTCATCTTAGCGCGGTTCCGTGCATGTCGAGGAAATGGAATAGATTAGGCATCGCAAATAACAGGAAACTGACAGTAGCAAACTTACACAGAAGCGGATAATTCTTAATCCTCATTAAGCCAATAAAATTATGGACTGAAAACGTACTCACTCTACGACTACTGCTCTGAAGGCTCTATTCCAAACAATCTGAAATTCGTTGTGATTTTAAGTGTCTTGTTTTACTAGCAAATTCGTTTTACTGTTATAATCAACTGTAAATATGTGCTTCATGGCAAATAAAATTCCATTCTCTCGTGGGTTAAATCTTTCTATAAAATAAGAAATAATGGTAATTTCAGTTGTAGTAGTATGAGGAAAGTTATATAGATAGGAGAATTCAAAACAAACCTATGTATACGCCATCATGATTAGCCACAGCCATCTTGATTACCACAGCCACTCCAAACTTATTACCAATACCTTTTATAGTTTCTAGGCTTATTTGACTGAAATACTAATTTTTACTGATAAATGCAATTTAAAACAAAAACAAGCAATTAAAAAGTGAGTTAAACAAAAACAAAAACAGGTTCAAAAGAACGAAACTTTTAAGTTTTAAGCGTTTATATCTCAGATTTACATTGCTCCATCGAATATTGATTCAGAACCTTTTTTGTAGAGAATTCAGCAAGCATTCGAATTGTCACATTCCACTTACCACGATTAACCAACCGTTTTTGAGATATTTACGAAAAACGTACGAAGATCCGAAAACTGTTTATATCTATTAATCAATTATTTTGTTTTCGCACACTTCCTTAACTCCAAATGTAATCAAAATTTAATCGTCTTTGTTGAGATGAATTTCCAAGATGTAGAAAATATTTCAATTGAATCCCGCGATTTTAAGTACCCACAAAAAAATAATGACTTACTAAAACATTTGTTCCACTTTTCTCAAAAACGGTTACAGATATCGCCTCAAAAATGGTTTCATTCGTTTTCCTATGTTAAGAAACCTATAAAATAAGTACCTGCAAGCATATGAACTAAAAAACGTAAGCGTTGCGATTTTTTCCCCGCGAATTTCACCCCAAACACCATCTTCCAGTGGGCGGATTCTGCTGGTTAACGAACTTGACCTTTCAAATTAAAAGACAGATTTTTGTACCAAATTTCATCAAAATCGGACCTTTTTTGAACCACCTATATTTTCGTGATCTATGGGTCTGAAACGAGAAAGTTTCTTGTCGGTACTTCCGGATCGCGTCGTGAGGTCAACCTCATAAGCGGGTTCTTCCTATGGAGGTAGGGAGGAACCGCGCTAAAAGGAAAGGAAAGAAAGGAGATATAATTATTATTTTTCTAATCAGTATATTAAAATTATTCGTTATTATTGGAATTCAAATGAGAATTTAATTATATTTAAAGAATGCCGTATAGTCTGATTTGTTTAAAATATTCTAATATGCTTTCTACATGCTGGTTCTGGTTTCTGTGTGAGATATTCAATTTATCGAGCATATAAAAACGTTGTCTAATTGTAAGTCTACATACAGTTAGTAAGAGTTTTATAGTCTAGCTTGTGCTAAAAATAGGCTAATACACATGTCTTGTTTCGTCATAAGGTGTGAGTGAGTAATACGTGGATTAACTATTCTAAATAGGCAATGAATAATTTCTTCAATTCTTTTGCTTCTCTTGCATAAAGGCCATTCACGAATTGTGCTCTAAATTTACTCTCTTGTGTTGTCTGTCGTGCCCAAGATAGTTGCAAGTTTTGCAGAATAAACTTACTGGGTTCAAGTTGCATGCCTCGAAATAAAACGCCCTGTTTGTCGATGTTTGCAAGAGTGTCAACTACTTTCTTTTAGCGCGGTTCCTCCCTCCCTCCATAGGGAGGAACCCTGCTTATAAGGTTGACCTCATGAAACAATCCGGAACAGCCGACCTGAACATTTTACATTTCAGAACCCCTAGGGAACGAAAATAACGGTGGTTCAAATTTGTATATATATATATATATATATATATATATATATATATATATATGTGTGTGTGTGTGTGTGTGTGTGTGTGTGTGTGTGTGTCGCTTTTTCCTAGCCTCAATAATGGCCCGATTTTGATGAAATTTGCTCCAAAAATCCTTCGTCTAATTTGAAAGGTCAAGTTCGTTAACCAGTAGAATTCGTCCGCCGGAACATGGCTTTTAGAGCGAAATTCGCGCGAAAAAAAATCGTTACGCTTGCGAGTACTCGTTTTCTAGGTTTATTCGCCTATAAAAACGAATGAAACTGGCGTTAAATGAATCTCCTGGAATATCTTAAAGCAGGCCCTGATCGGATGGACAGAAGTCATTAAAACATTTCAGACTATGGCTTTATTACTGACATTTCCAATTAACTGGAAAGAACAAAAGAAATGAAAACGTTAATGGAGAAATATCAAACGTTTTTATTGGAACAAGATAGAAAGAGTGTCATTTTTAGCACGGTTCCTCACTCCCTTCATAGGGAGGAACCCCGCTTATAAAGTTGACCTCTTGAAACAATCCGGAAGTGCCGACTAGAACATTTTACGTTTCAGTACCCTTTTTACGTGACTTTTTTTTCAACATGTCCTGGGAGCCAGTATACAGTACTACCTGTTTGGAGAAAAAACATATCTACTACCATAGTTCATTTTTGACTCACATAAAAAGTTTAAATACATTTTTTTATAAATTTTTAATTTAATACACATCGAACACGGCACCATTTAAAATACAAAAACAGGAGAAGTGATATGTTTGTGTACGTCTTTAAACAGTATCCAATATGTAAAAATTAACGAGGGCCTTCCTTTCATATTTTCATTTGTCTTTTTGCTTACTCTGAATAAGATAACACTTTACAATCTTAAAGAATAAAAGAAATTTCTGGAGCTCTCTTCTATACTAGGAAACAAATTAGACTATCTGAAACCACTCTTAACTTCTGTTTTTTGGATGAATGCCTTTCTTGATGTAGACTGCGTTGTTGCTTTATTTCTTTAGTAGAATGAAGAAGACACACTAAGAGTCGCACAGAGAGTGTTGTCATCCGCGCTGTAGGTTATGTAGCAAAAGAAAAGCTGAGCCCTGAAGCCATTCCAGCGGAGTGTAGCTGCGGCTACCGAAGCTTCATCCAGACGAACATTACCGTTTCCCATCCTGCCTTCATTCCCAAGAACAAACCAGCCTTGAAATTAATCCCTTAAAATTGACGCCTCTTAGCCCCCCAGTCCACACATAGACTCGACTCAACAGCCCGTAGTAAATACCCTAGTACCTGCCCCTTCCACCCAGAAAAAAAATTAAGACTTATATTCTCCATCTGTAAGAACCAACTTCTTACCAACTTCGAAGATAACCTTACAAAGGAAATGTTTGTCAAAAAATATTGTGGGTGAAAATGAAAACTTCGCTACTCCTTTTTTAATATTCAGAAATTATATTAATGGACCTGCGTCATCTTAGCGCGATAACGTTATTATCCTGTTAAGGTTATTGTCCCTATGTCATTTCAAAATCTTAGAAGATAAACAGTTAACGAATTTACTATTTGGGTGTGAAAAATTTAAAATTAAGTATTAATGCAAAGCAAGATCTTAGGCGCTCCAGCAGGAAGGTGGTAATACCCTAAAAGGAATTTAATCCCTTCAAGCATAGATTTCTCTAAATAATTGGATATTAACCGTATTTATAGAAAATTTAACAAGCTTCCGAATAGATGCTTTAAATTTAGAACGATTTCCCGACGCCGATGATATATAGGAAAAGTCCGTCTAGCAGGAACTGCGTCATCTTAGCGTGGTTCCGTTTATATCTCTAGTGCTATTACTAAAATAAATAAATAAAATCGAAGAGAAAATAGTCTTGTGGCGCCACAACAGGAAGCTGACAGTATCATTAGCGAAACACCTCACCTTATCAACGTTCTCTCTTGGAAACACTATAACACTGTCTCACATTTTCTTACCTTGTTTTCCTAAAATACTCATTTTACTGTTAAATGCAATTAAAATAAGTAACAACCAATTGCAACTTTCAAGTCCTTACTACTCCGACAGACATCGCCCCGTCGAAAATTGCAACAGACTCTTTTTTGTAGAGAATTTAATAAGCTTCGGAATGGTTACCTTCCACTTACCACTATTTTCCAACTGTTTTGAGATATTTTAGAAAATATACAAAATCCCCAACCTTTTATGCCTGTTAATGAACTATTTTTTTTCTAGTACTTCCTTAACTCCAAACGGAACCAAAATTTAACCATCTTAGATTAGATGGATGTCAAACGAGAAATCGCACTAAAATGTTCAAGCTCCATCATACCTGTTAAAATATCAATTGGAACAGCATAATCGAAGTCTTTCAATAATGATGTTTTAATAAATGATTTGAGTATTTTTTTATATTTTGTTTATTGTAGTTGTTTCTATGTGGGGGAACACAGGGGTGTGGGAACATGTTCACAATATCAAAAGAAACTAATTTGTAGTCGGACGGGATTTGCATGTTTTGTAATTTAAATTTTTGAGACCAAAGTAGAAAGGGGGACGAAGAGCTCAACTTCCAGATTCTTATTATAGTCTAGATCGCATGTGTTTTGAGTTGAATTTTGTGAAGAGGGGCAGCTTATTATACCGGGAATATATTAAGACTAACGCAAGTAAAAATAATTGAGCTATGATTTATGCGAAATGGAGAACATTTTGCTAATAACTTAGATGAGGAATATAATAATAGTATGGCTGATAGAGTGTGTTTCGCGCGGGAGAACCATGTCTCCAGCAATAATTCGAATACTTCAGTGTAATTTTGCCTTGAAATTCAACTACATGAATATTTATTTCCGTTACACGTATTAATACATAGCCTCGAATACAAACTTGAATTTATAACTTTTAAATGTGATTTTATATATATATATATATATATATATATATATATATATATATATATATATATCCTGTTTATTCCATATTTAAAGCCTCGTAATTTGCGTTGCCGACACAGCCCCTCTTTAAAACAAACAGAAAAAACCTTCAAGGTCAAACTATATTATTGTAATATTTAAAGTAAATTTTGTTGTTTTATGGGTTGTTTTAGAGCATCAACAATTGAATTCCTGAGTAAGTTACACTTTTCTATAAATAACTTACATTTGTGAACAAGTATTCCTGTGTGCTGCATATTGTGTTCATGTTCAAAGTTGTTTTTTTTTTAAACTCCGCTGCGACGGTGTTTTACTCTTTTTTAATCAACAACCAAATACAAATTTATAGGTCCACAAATATCAGTAAATTTGAGAACTAAATATGACAAATACAACATGAAATTTTTCAAATTTGGGTACAGAATTAAGGACTGTACATTATTTACACAATAGTTAGTATTAACATAACAATAAAACTACTAACCTTATTTAATTATTTATTGGAGTGTGGTTTCGTGCCCTAGTGACATTTATTTTTATTTAGTACAAAATAAATTATATTATTATTATACATACTTATTGAAGAACTTAGTTGTTATTATTAATTGAAAACTTATTATAATACCCTTGAAATAATATTTCTAAAGGCTTCCGACTAAGAATCTATGTTTTCGTGGAATCAAATGGTGTTTTGTAGTTTGTTGTTTTAAAACTGTTAATATATCGTTGATAAAGGGGTTACCCATTGTCAGTAGTTTCTGTAATTTGTTAAGTAATGTTAGCTGCTCTAGGTTTTTGCATTCTGTTTTTAGGTGATTGAAGTGTGCCCTATCCGTAATCTACATAGTATAACCTCTTCTCGTCTAATTCGTTGGCTACTTGAGCTCCATTCGAAGATAATATTTTTGATTTCTCTCAGTTGGTTGTTTTGTATGTTCTTCCCGTGTTCTTGTCATGTTTGTTGTATAGTATCAAAAATGTCTTCTTTCTTTTTTCTTGCTTACATATATCATTATTTTTCTTTTCGAATGGTATTCTAATACTCTTGCTTGAATGAAAGTCAGCAAGTATTTCGTGTCATTCTATTGAATGCAGAGCACGTTTTAATTATATTTAATATTAAACTGATATAACGATATATATTGGTAATTTTCCCTAAAATTAGGCCGGCATTAGGCTGGAAAGTCGATACGGTGAACGTGCTTACTTCTGAGCCCTGTTAATTACACCTTCCAATGAATTAGCTTGTAAAAATAAGCAGTCTTAACCCTTTTAAACTCTTCAGCTCTTGAGCAGAATAAATTGGATTTTCATAAAGAATTAATAAACTCAATCTTACCCTCGCGTTTTGATTTTCTAATGCTCTTATCACATTTAATGGGATTATTTGTTAAACTAATTTTAAGCTATAAAACCAATGAGTTATTCCGAAAATTTGACCTGCAATTTCATAAGTCTAAACTAGCAGAATTGAAGAGTGTATTTGAAGTTAAAAGTCATCTCTAGGGACGTCTTATTTTAAATAATGAATACATATATTTTGTGTACCTATTTAACTAAGAATAATAAATAATAAATGTATTCGTTTTTTTTATTTTAGAAAAATGTCACACAAGATTTAATTTAATTATTTTTTTATTTACATATTCGTAAATAATATATTATTCAATTTAACTATTTCGGAATAAATAAGTTTATTACATACAACAACAAAAAAGGGCGAGTTTGGCTCAATGCAGAGTACTGGACTTCTGTTCTGTAGGACCTGAGTTCGAAATTCGCACACCAAAGATTTTATCTTCTATTGTCATCGTTGGAAGTACAAAGTCAGGACCCATTGTTTACACGCATAGGGATAAATCAGGAAGTTGGAGGATATTAGATCAGACTATTTTTTCAGTATGGCGTATGTTTAACTCTAGATTTACCAGACCTGGTACTGGTATAAATAAAAAAAAAATCAGTCCCTTAACAGGCCACGAGGGCCCTGAGGAGCAGATACTATAGAGGTATCTGATTCATGACCTTACTGCACAATAGGGAGTTAGTGTGGTCAGTACTGCGCTCCGGCCGCCTGATTTTCCCCTTGCCTGCTTCGACTGCTAGAGTCATTAGCACCCAAGGTACCCATTAATAAATTAATTAAAGACTGGGTTGCCCTAGGGACGGTCAGGGAGGCCGAATTCAACCCACGAACGAAGACATTAGAAGAAAAAATCTTTAGTGCTTGCTCGGGATTTGAACTCAGGTCCTCCAACTTATTAGTCCAGTGCTCTACCACTGAGCTAACCTCGCCCCCACTGGTATAAATATCAATAACAAAAAAAATATTTGTTTCTAATATGTGTAAAGTAACATTAAGGTCATTAAATGTACCTCTACTTAGAGGCACAAAAGTCATGAGATCATTTAGGAAAGCAAATGTTATATGTAGTAGGAATTTTAGACTGAAATTGCACTACCAGTCAAAATGACTGGTCTCGTAAATCTAGTGTTAAAAATCAGATACGTCGCTAGTACGACTATCAGCCCCTATCTTGGTCTGTTAGAGAAAAATTGAGCAGTTAAGAGATTTCTGAACTCAATAATTAGTTAATATTGGTATATTTAAGAATATTTTAAATGTAACAAAAATCATAATTTGGAATGTAGTACTACAGCCGAGAAAATACCCGGAATGAAGGAATGAGAAGAAAGAATCTCACAGCAAAGAGATTTAGTAAATTTGCTAAAGAATACACAAATTAGGAATATAAATGTATTGGTTATTTATTATTGAGTGAATATTTATTCAATCAGTTTTTCAGTCATCTAGAAACCGCACCAGATTTGATTCTGAAATACCTTTAAAGTACTCAGAAACTTTATTACAAAAATAGACAACTGTTTACACTTCTATTGTAAGGGTGCGTTTATAACTGACCCTTCTTGCAGGAAATATATCTCATCGGTGTCGGATAGATAATTATAATAATTATTATATCCGACACCTGGGATATATTTCCTCCGAGAAGTTTCAGATGTAAACGCACCCTTATAGCTCGTGATTGAAGTATATATCGCAGACATAAATTGTTTACAGTTTACATTAGGTACAATTGGACTGTATATTTATTTCCAAAGAATTTTCTTTTTGGTTCAAAGTAAGTCCTCACGGAAACAGATACCTGGTTGTTGTCACACTACTGAAAACAAACTCAAACCGGGCTAGGTTATTGTCGGGTTACTTCAGTGTCGAGAGAACAAAAAATTTAAATGTTAACTGAGTCAACAGCCGTAAACTTTCGATGTTGACAGTTGGGCTATTTTCGTGGTGTTACAGATATTTTACTGTAAAATCTCTGTTGCATATATATTAGATGTTATGTCTTAGTGTCTGATTGATCGCTGGAGCTCCTGTTGTCTTAGACTTGTAATGGGCTTGTTATGTGAGGCAATTGTGTTGAGTATTACTTGACGGAAGGACTATCTATTTGCTAATGCCTGTAGCGTGCTCAATGAGTGAGTGCAGAAACTAAATTATTAAATACAACCAGTATTTGTAACTCGAAACGAAAAATAAGCGTATATTCAGTTTAAGTAAATTAAGAACTCCAATATGAAATGGGAAGCAAACACGGACCTGCCAATATTCGGCCGTCAATCACTGTTGTAACTAATGTTTCTATTTTGGGATCCATTTATGCAAAATCTTTTAGACAGGCCGGCAGGTTTGCAGGCAGCTAGTGCACATGACGGCGTATCATTTACATTCAACCGATCGCTGTACATTTTCACCTGCATGGAAACATTTCATTTTCCCCATTAATCTCTCCATAGGAGCCTAGATAATCACACAGCAGGATTATATCAGAGGAAACTCATAGAACACAGGTGAGTTCTTTCCAGCAGTCCCAAAAATTGCCTGATTTTGATGAAATTTGTTACCAATGCTTTCAAGAGAAGTGAATGCAATTATTTTCTTGGTGCTAATATATAAAAAAAGGAATTAGTTTTTAGAAATGACTCTCTTTTTTTTAAATATTCAAAGGGTACTGATTATGTTTAAAATGATACCAGACGATTAATCTTAATACAAAATAAGATTACATCTTTTAAATTATCATTATGTTTGGAGTATGTACACATATTTAAGTATGTGTGTGTGTGTATATATATATATATATATATATATATATATATATATACTAGCTGTTACCCAGTGGGCCATGCTACACCTACTTTCTGTCTATGACTCTCCCCGTATCAAGATCTACTTGATACCTAGTTGTCTATACCCAGTTACGAAAATCGGTCAAACGATGTGACTTTGTTTTAGTTTATAATGATACAGGCAGAGGCCTGCACAACAGCACTTCATCTAACAGTCGACAGAGGCCAGTAGCAGAGCCTGCTGTCGATTCAAAATGGCCGTCACAATCTGAATGGTTCAGTGTAGCCAATTTTTCTAGAACAAAACTTTTGACCTTTTGACCAAATTTTGAAATTTTACTATTTTGACCTAGCCTAGGAGATTTCTCGTATCAGGACCTACCTGTGTGCCAAGTTTGGTCAAAATCGGTCAAACGGTGTAGAGTTGTATAAGGAACAAACAAACAGAAAAACAGACAGACACGTGATATATATATATATATATATATATATATATATAGGGGAAGGTGTTGTACCTTTGACCACTGAGGCTGCGGCGGCATGTAGCAACATTTTATAAATTTTGGTGTAATTAGTGTTTAGCTCCTTCACTAGATGGCTTGTGTAACCTACTTTGGATTATTCATGTCAAAGAGGATTCTTGCAAAAAATACTTATCCATTTCTATAATAAAAATGTAAGTTATTTATTGATTACGTTTTGCCTCATGATATTTTTTGTATTCTGTCTTTTTAGATGGAAATCATTTGGTAAAGTAGCCATTAGAACAGGAAATATGGTGTAACTTCTGAAATTGATTTATCTTAACCCTAAACATTTTAGCATGCTTTTTAATTTGCACTACCAGGGTGTTGTACCTCTGACCACGACTAGTTTTTGTTCCCTTGACCAGATCAAAGGTACAACACACCTGAGTAATTTTTTTATAATTCAACTTTTATGTTCTTCTGCTACATCAAATAAACCCCTTCCCAAAAAAGTGGTAAATAAAAAGAATATTACTCTAATGATAGTTCAGATTCTGATACTGACACCGAAATTTCTTTAGGAGAAAGTGACTTTGATATGTGTGATACATTTCGTGAGTTAAGTCGATAACCAGCAACAATTTGAAAAATATGATTTGGGAAAAGGAAATTTTATACTTGTTAAAAATAAAAGTGAAAAGACTATTACATATTTAGTCGCAGAGATCTGTGGTATTAAATGTACAATGTTTAAGCTCCAATATTTGAAAAAACAAACTTTAAGTGACATGTTTACGAGAGACGATGAAACTCACTCATACATCAATATGATATTGATAATGAAGACATTGTGGCTAAACTCCCATACCATACTTGTGAATCTGCTTGACAGTTCAAACGTTTATCGATTGGTCTGGATTTTCAGCACATTAAGCATAAAATAATATCAATAATAGCATTTTTATTATGCTTACATCCTTTTCCTGTGTTAATTAAACTTACAATTAATTACAATATTCCTGAATACAATTTTTTTTGTGCACTGTTGTATTGGTTTTACGCGGTCAGAGGTACAACACGCCATGGTCAAAGGTACAACTACATGTTGTACCTTTGACCAATGTACGATTATTTTTTAAAAAAAATATTAAAAAATATTAAATGTAATGCTAGAACTTCGAAAAAATTAAATATGATAAACAATAGAATACTAATTACAATGAAATACACACACACACACACACAAATATATGTACACAAATTCGAACCATCGTTATTTTTGACTATGAGTTTTAAAACATGAAATTTTCTACCCAATATATCCGGATTGCGTGATTAGCGGGTCGTCATGGAGGGAGGGAGGAAAGGCGCCAAAATACTGGACAACTTCGTGAGCAACGAAAAATTCGGATACCGACGATGTATCCATTGTGTTTGGCATTCTTGACAGTGGCGTATATAGGAAATAACCTAGACCTTGGAATAGTTAGCCAACTAAAACGCTATTATACCAAAACGAAAATATTTTTTCTGAGCTAAGTGATCTTATTTAATTTATGTTTGATGTTTTTATGACACATTTTTAATATTTAAATACGAATTTCGGGGGGGGGGGGACTGCAGCCCTTCTTATAAACGCCACGTTTCTTGACATAAGCAGCTGTAATGGGTTGCGAATTATACGTTTCCTATGCCACGCGGACTGGCCTAGGAGCGGTGGAAGAACTGTGTGACGATATACTGATCAGTACAAGCCGAAAAGCTCAATCAATATTAGACAGCAAGAGCAGGTTGAGACCCGCAGATTTAATCGAATACTTTAAATGTTCCTGAATATTGAAGGAGAATACTAAAGGGTAAGATGCGAAGTTAATAAGTTAAAAGATCTTCAGATACAATCAATGTTCAAGCATGAGCTCAGAAGTAGATTTGAATCCCTTGACCTTAAGAGATTCTTTTTAGATAAACACTCGGGAGAAATGGAAAAGCGAATAAAAGGAAGGGGTTACTCAAATAATTAATTCGCACTCTAAAAAGAAAAAACGGAGATTCAAGAGGTTGTTCATAGGATAAAGGAAATGATACACCTTGGCAAGATGGAGCGAGGAGAATAATAATAATTCTACTACAACGTAGGTGTAAAAAACTCTCAGATCAGCACCATATGAGATGATAAGATTTCCTAATGCAAAGGCCTAATAAAGAGAAAACCTGATTCCGCGAAGACCTAGAAGTGCAGATACTGTAGAGGTTCATGTGTCGTGTCCAGACGGCCGCTAGGGTGACAGCGTCAGTAATATGCTCCGGTCGCCCGATGTTCCCCTTTCCATGTACCCTCGGGCGATCTGACCCCAACTTTGCACAGCGATACCACTAAAAGATAAAATATTTAATTAAAACCCCGTGTTTCCAACTTAAGTCCTCCAGGACATGAGTCCAGTGCTCCAACAACAAGTCAACCTCACCAACAGAGCCTCAATAAACATGGAGGAACATTGAAATCTGTGAATTACACATTTTGGTAAGAAAAAAAAGGTACGAGTCATTTTAATAGGCATTAAAACGTAGATAAAAGTCGTTTACGGCAAAATTGAAGCCATATGGAAGGAATAATTTGACCTATTCACGAACACAAGAACAGCCGAGTTGCAAAATGTTGACGTAGTGACATTTTCATGCGAACTCACGAACTAAACTTCAACCAGCCTTTAATTTGATTTGTACCAGCTGGACATTCCAAAACGATTGTTCTTCTATTAGTATTCATTGTTTTAATTCCTTGGATTCCGCCATGTCCTTTTATCCAGATACATTTACTAGTTTATTTAGTTTATTATCTTCTAACTCTTTCAGCCTGTTGCAACATGCTCCCAATGATTTATATTTACTGGCTAAATTCCTTCAATGTCGTTTATTACGACAATTAACCAATTAATTTGAAGTATGCTCAAAACTCCCTCCTTGAGATGGTATGTTATACCATCTCAACGAGGCCTGATGGCCGTAAGTGCTAAGGAGTATGCACTCCGTGCTATTTCTTTCGAAAAAAGAAGGCATCAGCGCTATTCTGGTTAGAAAAGGGTGGTAACCTATAGAAAATTTACCCTACGATTCTCATTTCATAATACATGGACGTTAAAATTTAAATTTAAAAAATCAATATATCTTTGCTCTACTTTGACCGCCACTCCAAATTCCGAACTACCTATGATTTGTTAGTGTAAATATTTTCTTAATTTGGTTGATTCTTTTATATTAACACAAAATACATATATGTGGGCATTTATATACATGATGCAACATAAAGTTAGTAATATTATTATCGTTATGGCGACAAGGTTATCCACGGTTTACTGGGATAAATTTATCTGGGATGTTTTCCACTGATAAAATTGTGGTCTTCACTACCTGAAAATATACGACAGCTAATTAGGCAACTACATGACTCTAACATCCATATACGCTTACAATGGGTTAAGGCGCATGCAGGTTTAGAGGGGAATGATGTAGCGGACCTGCTCGCTAAATCAGCTGCAGCGGATCAGCTACTACCCAGCTATGATAAGATATCACAAACTCATCTAAAATATATACTTAAAGAGAAGAGTATAGAATTGTGGCAAAAAAGATGGGACGAATCCACAAAAGGCCGACACTTGTATAACTTTATTCCAAATATCGTTAAGCCAAAAGGACTAACAACCCACTCATACAGACTTACTCAGCTTCTAACAGGACACGGACAAGTAAATTCTTACCTCCACAGATTTAGAATTAGAGACTCAGCCGCATGTCCTTGTGACGAATATACAGAAAAGACATACACACACCTCTTATACGAATGTAGACTCACCGATGACTACAGACAGGAGCTGGAACGCGTGGTTTCAGGAGCCGGAAACCAGTGGCCGGCGAGTTCTGCACTGCTGTACAGCAACTTCAAGGGAGCTTTGATAACCTTCAGCAACCACATCACGGAAGACCGAAATCTTCCAAGATAGGAAGAATCACTTATTCATTTAATTTTTTATTTTTTTTAAATTAATAATCTTATTTACATATTTTATTTATTTATTTTTTCTACGTATAATCTATTTTCTACATATAATGTCTTCAGTTTAATTAATTTATTAAACCAGTTTAATACATTCAGTAAGTTTAATTTTAATTTTTAATTGTAATTTTTAACTAATAATCTTATTAATTTTATTATTTATTTATTAATTTTTTTCTACATTTAATCTCTACATTTAATCTATCTTTCTACATATAATGTTCTCAGTTTAATTAATTTACTAAATCATTTTAATACATTCATTAAGTTTAATTTTAAGTTTTAATTGTAATTTTGAATTAATAATCGTATTTATTTATTTATTTTTTATTTTTCTACAGATAATCTATTTTCCTACACATAATGTTCTCAGTTTAATTAACTTATTTAATCATCTTTATACATTCATTAAGTTTAATTTTAACTTTTTAATTGTAATTTCTAATCAATAATCTTATTATGTTTGATTTTTTTTCTACATATAAAACTATTAAATCATCTAAGTAAACTGTTAAATATTGTGTACAAAATACATGCGATATGCAAGCATGGGGCATGTAGTAAATAAACGGCCACATCTCAGGGTTTTTTTTCCATTCTGAGGTATGGAAAAAAAAAATTGTGGTCTTGTCTTTTTGTGTTTTTTTATTTGTTTACGGACTATTGAGAAATTCCGAACTAATTAATTTCCTAATTAGTTAATTTCTTAACTATTCTAGCTGTATATTGCTTGAAGGGGGATGATCCCATTGGTCGAAATAATATAATAAGGGATGTTAACCTTGGGGTATCAAGACTGTAGAAATCTTTCATGGATCTGTAATGTAGTGTAAATGTTAACTCAATTTGGTTGCTTGACTGCATCTTCCATAATCTCATAAAATGCCATTTATGAAGGCCTTCATGTTCTTATGATGCTCTATTATAGAGATTAATATTTTTTTCTATTATTGGATACGTATATATGAGACGGTGACTTTCAAAACAGGATATATCCAAATCTCACAACTTTTCAGGGGACACATAAAACGTCTAAACTTGTAAAATTCCTTTCTGCATTTAAGTTTTAACGTCCATTTATTATTGTAAAAAGAATTATAGGATGGGTTATCTATAGGTTACCACTCTTATCTAGCCAGGATAGGGATGCGCCTCAGCACTCACGGCCAGCGGGCCTCCAATTATTTCTATAGAAAATTAATATTTACGAGGTCAGAATAACATGCATCTTCTTGTTTTTAATGAGATTTAATGAATTTCCAAAAATTACTTTTTGGATGAAAAAGTGGATTTAAGTCATTTCCTTAATGAAATGTTGACTTAAGCAAAGGAAATTATCGAAAATCGCCTCTGTAAACAATGCCGGCTCCGTTGATATGGCTAGAAAAATATGGAATGCGCCAACATTTGAAAATCCTCTCAGTGCCAATCAGTTTGGAACGCATATGCGACGGGATCACTGAATTCTTTATAAATTCCAGCCGCTGAGAGGTATGGAGGAAAATGATGCCTGGCTCTGGAAACACCTGCCTTGGGAGCATCAATTCCATCTTGGTGGAAGAAGATTAAAGATTGGTCTCCCCACTAGGCCCGTTCCTTACGCCCTTTTACTCCGGCGAGATAAATGGGAGAGAAAATACCTGGAGGGGGTCGAGATGGTGAAGGAGGGAATGAGAGATGGGAAATGATGTAAAATACAGCTTGTGTGAGATAGGGTTGCACACGAGGGAGCGGAGCCACTCCTCTATGGATAAAAGACATCTTGCATGGAATCCATAATCTTTCAACCCTTTTGTCTCCGTAACATTTTACACTCGCTCTTAACGTAGCATAGAGGGGACTTTTCTCGCCGATTAAAATGTCTGACCTCCAGTGCTTGCATCATCTATGATTCTAACAATAACTTCGTCATGTTAGCCTTTTCAGAGCAGACTGAAATTATCTAGACAAAATTATTTTTACAAAAAAGTACTTGTTTCATATTTCCATACAACATATAAAAATTTAAAAGAAATTTTAGCAGGGACTTACACATCTTCACACACTAACTTTAATAATAATTAATAAATCTGCGAATTTCAAGCCTTCTTCAGGCCTATGAAGAAAGGATACTGATCCGTTTAGAAGTCACTACGTCACTGCCGAGCAATGTACACAAAACAACCGCAACAGCCGAAGATCTCTTCTCCATTATTTCTTAGTCTTTGGATACGAATAAGTTTTATGTTGCACCTACTTACAGACTGAAAATAAGACGCTTTTTGAGAATTTCCACTTAGCGTGGGACAAGATGACTTATCTATCCCGATACATCATCAAATGTTTTGTTCGCTCTTTTTTTGGGGGGTTATTTTCCCGTTTGATTAAGTTCACATTCGTTATGTTATTTCTTTTATGACGTTATAATTTATTTTATTAAGTTTTTCTTTTTTTGTCTATACATTAATGTTTTATTCTTTTCCTTTTAGTACTCTTCCCTTCTTATTTTATTTTTATTTTTTATAATGGACTATTTACTATAATTTTATATTCTTATCCCCTCCCTTGTATATAGTTTCATAATTTCTCCTATCCCTCTAATCTCCTTGTTCGTCCAGTATTCTACAATCCCTCCATATTCACTCCTTTCTTTGTATTGATATGTACATATTTTGTATTTAATCATTTAACGTTTTGTAAATAGCGTTAGTTTTTTTTTTCATTTAGAGTTTGAATTTGTATTAATAATAAAGTATTTTCAATTCATTTATTTACACATCCAACGTCATCTCTGAAAACATGAAACTCTGTAGTTTTATACAACATGTAGTTGGAGTGTAAGCGTCGGGGGGAGAACTGGGAGGAATTGGGGGTATGGAATACTAACAATCTACAACTTGGGGAATAGTTACCAACTAAAATGCTATTACACTCAAAAATATTTTTCCTGAACTAAGTAATCTTATTTAATTTATTTTTAAAGTTTTTATGACAACTTTTAGTGCTGCCCATTTACCAATATATACGCCCAGGTATTACACCCTTAAAAAATTATTTTTTTCTGAATTAAGTCATCTTATTTAATTTATTTTTGATGTTTTTATGACACATTTTTACCTATTAAATCAACATTACGGGGGGAGGGGGGCCTGCAGCCCCCTCAGACCCGCCCTTACATACGCCCATGGTTTTCAACTATTTTTAAATGGCACTAGAGTTATGAAGGTTATGAAAACGGGCCAAAATGATGCAGTGAGTAGGGTTTTTATTTCTGTTGCAAGAAATATGTTTAGATTAAAAAGCTCCTGCGGATGTAGTATAAAGACTCTCCTATCCCTTTAATTTCTATATAAGTGAATATTTTATAATTTTGCATAAAAAAACAAAACAAACCCCTTTAGAAATGCCTATGAAATTAAATTTTTGAGATGAGATTTCATCGTGCCGGCCTATCTTGACTGGAATGCCTGCTGTAAGAGTGAAGAACCAAAGGAGACTCAAGGGTAGAGAACCGTGAAGAAATTTAATCCCTGCTCCCAGGATGCCCTAATCCTCCTCTCATCCCCACCTTTTACTGTTTCATACTCTGCTTTTCTCCTTCTTCTTTTACTCCTTAGCAAGATGGGAAGATGCTATTTCCCACACCTTATAATACCTTCTCAAATCCTATCCAATCCCAAAATAAAATTTTCCTACTCCAAATGAATGAATAAGAGCATTTATTTTGAATTAAGATTTCTTACAATATGGAAAAACAAACTCAACTCAATGCTAGAAGCAATGGTTATAAGCCGTTTTCCACGGGAACGTTTTTATAAAGTGGTCATACACGTTCAGTTAAAATCTCATGGCCGAGACTGCGTAGTTTGACCTGAAGGTTTAAACTGAACGGATTTAAAACACACACGAGATAAGTTAATAAACCTTATCACAGGGACTGCACAGTCCAGCTATAGTTGACCCACTGAATGTGAAGAAAATATGGTCTAGTCCACGCACGTTAGACCTGGCCTGCACAGTCCCGGCCTCATTGGTCTGTACAGTTATTCTATTTTTTTTTTTTTTTCATTTTACTTCGATGGACTGCGCAGTTATACTGTGGCCTCCAGGATGTCCCATACACGGCGAGGAATATTTGAATATTTTGACTAAGCAGTCCGAGTATGGGCACCCTTAGCATCATGCTCAGGGTTGTGCAACATCGTCAGAATGCAGAAGATGATTATAGATTGCTTACATTATAAACACCCGCCACCCCGCTGGTGACAGCAGAAATAGATTGGCTTCACGGAACCCTACAACGCCGGAAGGGTCGACCAATCAGTTATCTGAAAAGGTCACATACAAGCCCAACCTTATAACTGGTTCTGATGGCCAGCTCTGAAAACTATCTTAATTCTCAGAAGAAATCTTGAGGAAGCCTGCAGAATGGCTCGCGAAACGTCGCACATTGCCGCAGCGTGCGGCAATACAAAAAAGTAGAAAATGCAAATGATTCTTCCAGATTGCACATCCGTCTTAAAGTAAGAATTTAAATTTAGCACACTTTTCATTCATTTTAAGGCCACGTAAACTTCAAACAATTTTTATTATGGCGTCGAAGAAGGTAAGTTATATGCATTTTTTTGTTAGTATCTTAGCCTAAAACATTTTCGTTAATATCATTAAATAATTATATAAACTTCAAATAAACATTTCTTAATTTCGATTCAAAACGTCCTTAGTTTCCTATATACATTGATTCAATAACAAATATACTTCATAAATATACAAATATTTCCTGCTTTGAACTGCTTTGAATGTATCTGTTTTTAGTAGGTTTCAACTCCCTAAGTGAACGATATCTAAAATTTGACAAATTTAAATGTTTATTTTGTAATTTTTTTTTGTTTAAAAAATACATTTTTTAAAAACTTTCTTTGGTGTATTTTTTTTCGTTAAACAAATACCATTAATAATGGATAAGATATGGATAACCAGAAGCATAGTTAAAAAAATAGTCTTATGTAAGTTTTGATGAGGGGTCTTCTTAAATTTAGTATATATTATTTTAAATTAATCCTTGAGGAATGAAGCATAAACTACCCATCTTGCTCAGGAATTAACAGAGATGTATAAGTAAAAATGTATTTACAGTTGGAGGCAAAACAAAAAAAAAGTTCATTGGGAGAAAATTGATTCCGAGAATATTGTTTCGAGCATATATCTGAGGACGGTTATCAAGGTACTACATTTTTTATTTGTGAAAAATATTTTTTGATTTGTTAGGCGAATGGGGAAATGATTGACATATACACTACTATTCTTCTTGATGCTTCTGAATAGAACAGTGCATAAAATAGAAACCTTTAAATCCCGACTCTTCCACCACCTTCTATTCCTGCATGTTTTACCCAATCCCTAGTTTATGTTGAAACTCTACATTATATTCAGGTAGTATTTATAAGTTTAAATAAATAACTAATTAATTAATAATAAATAAATAATTAATTAATGGGTACCTGCAAAGAGGAAAATCAGACGGCCGGAGCATAGTACTGACACTATCTCCCTAGTGTGCCGTATGGTCGAGAATCAGATACCTCTACAGGATCTGCCCTCTGGGCCCTTAGTGGCCTGTTACGGGACTGATTTATAAGTTTATTTATTAAATTCATTATTATTTGGTAATTGGAAAATTATTCATATGGGACTTGTGTCCCGGAATAAGAATAAAACTTTTCATTTTCATTTTCAATATGTGAAATGTCATGAGCTCAATGCATAATTTTCTTGTGACTTTTATTAAAAGGGCTTTGAATGTGAAGCGGTATTTCCTTTCTTTTCTTTGTCTTGTCTCTGGTCTTTTGAAATGTTTAGAAATCTCATTAAAATCTGTAAAATAACTCTTCGAGGCTTTTTCGCCGGTGTAATTCCTTTGAAGCTGTGTCTGTTGGGATGTATTCAGCCCGTAACGAAATTTTTCCCTAAAGGAAATTAAATTAATGATTTAGTAAGTGGATTCTGCGTGGAAATGGTGTTTGGATGCGAGTTTTCTTCTTGTTGGTCCCTACACCAAACAGATATACAATCTCTGGGACGCGGCTGTCCTTTCAATTCCCAGAGATGCACTAAATTCAATGCAAGGAGTCAATAAAAAACCTCGGTGGAGCCAGACACTAATTATCATTATTGTGTGTTCAATAATATATCCCATAAAAAATGCCCGAAAATCTTTTATTGAATGTAGTTACAGCAAAGAAATTTTATACAGGCCTAAGTTGGAGTAAATCATGGAGTTCATCTGGTTTGTGACGTGGAACGAATGTGCAATCAGAAGGTCTCATTTGAAATGTAGACATTTTTGAACCACGACTCACGAAAATATCAGTTTTCCAAATGGACATATTAGCCCCCTGGTATCTATACAAATCCAATTCAGTTTAAAAATACTTTGTTCAAGAGGGGTCTCCCGTGGTCTAATGGCTAGCGCCTTGGATTCATAAGCGGGAGATGGTGGGTTCAATTCCCAACCTCCGGCAGGAATTTTATCATCCCACGGCTCGCTGGTAGAATTCCTCGCTACACCCTGGATATCGGCGCTAATGACCTAAATGTAGATGCGCCGTAAGAAAAAAAAAAACAAAAAAACACTTTGTTCAAGATAATGGTTTAAATTGGTTATCCAGCTCACTGTTCCTTCCATATTTTTTAAATAAAATAAATAACTATTTGAAAATATTTCTGATTTAATAGATAATATCACAAAAAAAAAATAGTCAAATACTCAAAAATAGTACCTTATGGGGTAATACTACCTCTTGTGATCAAAATAAAAGTAATTTTTTCGAATTTATGGATAACAAATAAATCGACATTTTTCAATACTTTAAGCCATCAGTATTTTAAAGGACGTTAAAGTATCCTAAACAAATAAGTTTTAATTCTTCCAAAATAATACAGCGCTGTGTCTAGCGCACGGAACCCCTCTTTTTTACAGGCGATAGTCTGGAGGCGGCAATTTTTAATCTAGAACAAAAAAATAAAATTATTTTGAAAGAAAACGTTAAAACGTAGGATTTAAGAAAAAGTAAAGTAGGTAGGACTTTAAAGAAATATTAATTGTTGTGAAAATGGTGGTCATAAGATCGTTATAATTCCATTAATTGAAAAAAAATCGACGTACCTTACTAGCATATATCATTAGGAAGCTGCAGTTAAAATTTGAAGTTTATCGGAAGAAAATTGTAGGTGCCAGCGTATTCACCGTTTTAAAAAACATTGACTTTACCCGCACCGTTTTGAGAAAATTGACTTTAAAGTTTACTGTACTGAAATGTTCATTTTTTTTTATTGGTTTTCATAATTTTTTGTAAGAAAGACAAAAAAATGGGTTTTAATATTAAAATGCATTGAGACTTTAGTTGAAAAATCAAATTTTTGGCACATTTAAAAATATTTCGACCATATAAACTCTCTTGAATCTCATTTTTGATTAGTTAAGGAAGTATTCAGGCCCATAAAAAATAAAGTTACAGGGCCGTATTACCCCTTAATGACCATGATAATTTATGACTCCAATCTATAATCAGCGTCTAAGGTAAACAATAATTCTGCGAATATACAGTGAAAAGATACACACTGCGATTCGGACATTAGAGACAATGGCCCCGCTGTGGATGAGTCCTACTAAAGTAAGTTTGATTTTGGACTCTGAATACATTACAAGCTGGAATAGCAATTCAAATTGTAGAATCAAACGCCGACATGCATATTCATGAGGCGCCTTGTCTTATGGTTTACACTGGAAGTGTTAAGATATCGAGCCATCGCTTCTACTACCGCATGGTATTGTTCAGTTTAAGTTCAATAGGTTTACGCTTCACAAAACTCCAGTAAACCAAATCAACGCTATAAATCATTCTTTTCGGTTAGGAAAAAACAGTTGGGTCCCATAACTTTCATTTAAAAAAATCCATAAGCTTTTTATAAAACACATACTCGCCTGTAAACATTAATATACAATTACATTAAAAAATATGTGAATAAATATTATTATTATAGATAAAATTCTCATTTAACAGTTAAAATAGTTTCTGTCCCTGTTTATAAATACTGGCTCGAGATTAATTTGAGCCTTTTGAGTAAAAGGGGTTTTCTGATCGATTTCTATGTTATTTCTTCTTAAATAGGAATGGAAATCCTAATCTTCGAAATGAATAAACATAAATTCGTTCCCCGAAATTTTTAAACTTCCATTATGAACGAAGATGAAATCGCCATAATTTGACGTTGGTTAAAATATACTTTTCAGGACGTTGTTCTTTACAAATGTCACATTATTCTTATTGCCCTATTTTAAACATAACTTTCATTTCTGGCGTATTTGGTACAAAACAGGATTAATTCAGTTTGTTTCATTATTTGCCCAAAATTGAGTCTCCAACTTACATTTTGTTTAAGAATTATTCCCAGATATGTTTTTGTGGTTATATAATAAAATGTCACATTCCAAACACAAAACTTCATTTTGCTTTATTACTGAAAATTGCATGTAGCGTTTCAAGTTTAAACTTAATTTTAATTTATTGTTTATCGCCTCTTTCTTGAGGGTTTGTGGGATTTCATTTATATCAACTCTACGAAATTCTAATGTATTAACGACTATTAAGGAATAGCTCATTCAGAACGATTCAAACATGTATGGGCAAAAATAAAATCAAACTTGCCAACACAGTGTTTGCAACCGGGTCGGTTCATAAATAATACACACACACACTCACGCACACACACACACACACACACACACACACACACACGCACACATATATATATATATATATACAACCCTTATTTTAATATTGTTTGTCGAGCAGCACCACCTGTCTCAATTTCCTTTGTTTGACCTGATCGCCTTTTATTCACCTTTGGCGATGTTGTATATTACATTCCACGATATCATTCACTTGTTCGTTTCAAATCTGTTCATTCTATTTTTATTTTTCATGTCTTGAATCATCAAAGATTTCCATCTGGATATCCTTCTGAATTATCAAGGCGGAATTAATTCCTGATCGCTTATCCCGAATAGATAATTTGTGGCTTAGCCTTCCTGGAGTGTGACTAGCCATCAAAGGGTTACTCAATGCGGGCAGGCAATCCCTGCAGCACCTATAGAATACCTCTTCATTCGAATCTAAAATCTAGATCTGCTCAAATGATTAGACACAATTCCTCGACAGCTCGCAGAACTTAAGCTCAACATTTCAGTTAAGAAACAACTTCAAGATAGTACCAAAGACAAGACTTTGAAAGTTAAAACTATTTTTACGGGTATTCTACGTCACCAATCTCGTCAAACTGTGGCGCCTAAAAAAAATGCTTTGAATGTCACTTTTTTTAGACCGACATAACCACATGCTTAAAAAATCCCTTCTGCTAAGATTTTTAGAAACCGATTAAAATGTACTTGTCTAGTGGATACATATTATTGGTCAGGATACAGCAAAGCAACCATATCGAATGTGCGTCTATCTGGTGGGAACATCAAAGGGTAAGGGGGCGGTCCTTCTAATTCAGTGAGCATTTAGGTCTATATACCAGCTGACCGCGATTCGAAACCGAGCAAAAGTATTATTGCAAGTATTATTGATCAATGATACTGTGAAACCCTACAGCGGTAAGCCTTCAAACCCTTGGGCTCAAGTCCTCTATTCAATTGCTTTCTGAAATATTAGAATTGTAGTGTAAGTCTGGTTTTTTGTTTATTTTTTTTATTTCTTTATTTTGAATTTACATTTATTTTTTTAAAAAGTTACAAGGTAGTATTACCCCTTAAGCCTCCGTAGTTTTGAGAATTTTTTTTTTTGCTTCCACTATTTGATGAGAGTATTAAAAGTAAAGAATAGTTTTCAGAACATTATGTTTGGTGGTTTCGATTTTGAGACAAGTCCTGTTAGATGGAAACTCTCAAGGTGGTGAATAATTTCTCTTATCCACTATTAGTTAGACTAAAAAATCCCAAAATCATAATACAATTTTGTTAATAAAATAATAAATAAATCATAGTATACATTGTTTATGATGGTTTGAATCCGTATTATTTCTCTTGGTTCCATTCATGCGGCAAAATTTACCTTAAAATTATTTAATGAACGTCCATGGATAGGAAAAACGTACATATATTGTAAACTGATGTAAACCTCTGCTTCAGACTGCTTGTTTAGGGTCATGAGTTCGCAGACATTAAGTTTTTCTAATCATATAGACATAGACAATAATATTCCTCTGTTATACGCTGTTTTGCGTCGTTTGTTTGTTACTATAAGCCAGATTCTCTCATGTAGTTCTACAGAACTTCTCAACTCCAAACTACTTGCTTAGCGTCAAGAGTACGCTACTATAAGCCGGTATCTCTCCTGTAGTACTACGGAACTTCTCTACTCCAAACTACTTGCTTAACGTCAAGAGTACGCTACTATAAGCCGGTATCTCTCCTGTAGTACTACGAAACTTCTCTACTCTAAACTACTTGCTTAGCGTCAACAGTACGCTACTATAAGCCGGTATCTCTCCTGTAGTACTACGAAACTTATCTATTCTAAACCCTCCAGCATAGGTCTGCATGCTACAAAGAGGTTAGAGAAGGTCATAACTCACTAATAATAATACCAGCAAGAAGAAACAGTGCATATCAGATTTATGTGCTAAAAATGAAACGTCACTTCAATCTGAACATGAGCTGATCTTGACACGTAACGCGTCAAAGGGCAGAAGGCGGATACAATAGCTGTCTCGCCTATTTACTCACACCACCTGTCTGTTGGGGATTGGCAATTACTCACGGATGAGTAGAGGATTTGATTAGGTCCGTAACGCAAGGGCGACCATCCGCAGTCCTTGGTCCAGGATCTGTTTGAGGATTGTCCTAGAACTCGTGGGAGTAACGGCTCACAGCTATCAAAGCGAGTTTACATTTAAACAAAGGCATTATTGTGTTGATATTGATTATTTCTGTAGTAAACTGAATATAATCAAGATCTGGATAAACGCGCATTGAATTGTTTACAGCACAATTCTCAGTGGTAATCATTTGTCCCGATCAAAATAAAATTATTATTTCTTTCTGGCTATATGAGTTAAGATCAAACAATAAAGAATTAATTGAATTGGATGTAATTTATCCATCACAGAACTAAATATTCTTTTAAAAAAATTAATGAATTGATCGGAAGTAATGGTATGAATATAGAAGACGTTAATAAATAATTTAATTAAAGTGTCTCTAATCATGGAATGAACCCTTTCTGAAAGCATAAAGACCAAAACAATACCAAATCAAAATTTAAAGTTAGAAGAGGGGCTAAAATTTGCTGTCATTTTATTCAATAATACCAATAATTACGGATTAAATGTGTTCACAAAGGACCTGTGACATAAACCATTTAAACATGATTGACAATCCCTAAATACAAAGCTCCCAATGTAACGGATTGAAAAGGGAGAATCAATCAAAAAGGATAACTGTCTCTTTCATGTCAAGAGGAATTGCAGATTACGCTTGCAGCCGTCATATCTATTAAATAAGTACAACAGGTACTCTATAATCCGGTGTCTAACAGAATGAATTACCATAATGACCTTATACTCCAAAAAGACTTGAATGACTAGTCGTTACTGATAACACAGGCACACACGCAAAAAAGTTTTCTTTATTAAAGACACCGTACATATATTCGTATGTATTTTGACACACTGAATCCGAATCCGGAGTCCGTTTTACCAGAACACGTCAAATTTAGGAGCAGTTCAAGGTCAAATTTTGTATAAAGTCCTTAAAGCAAAAATAACTAGAGCTTCCATGGTTTTGAGAGTCCCTGAATTCTAATCCGAAGTATGTTTCACCATTTCGGCCCGAAAGCAAGGTCATTTCAAAGGCAAATATGTTTATTTTGCAAAAATTTAATCTCCAGTCAAAATTCTTTTTTTGCAAAATAGACATTTTTATCCTTGAAATGAACTTGATTTTGTGCCGATGGGATGAAACAGACCTTGTATTCGAATTCAGCGACCCTCAAAAACATGGAAGCTCTTGGTATTTCTTCTTTAATGAATTCAAATGAAATTTGGTCTTCCAATTCTTTTAAACGTGACGTGCTGTGGTGAAACGGACTCCGAATTCGGATTCAGTGTGTCGAAATATATGTATGGTACCTTTGGAAAAGACAATTTTTTTTTCGTGTGCCTGTGTAATTTATCAGATCAATAAATCGTTATAAACTGGGACAAAAAATATTGGTAAAAACTGAGTACAAACACCTAAATTGTATAAAAATCGAAAGAAATCTCCCTTACGCCAAGAAATATGCAAGGGACCGAAAAAAACCTTAGATGTAAATCATTATTGCAAGTTTAATTAAATATATCATAAATAATGTCTAGCGACTTTAATCTTAATTAAATTACATTATGCGTAATTGTGCGTCAATCATGCACTTCACAAGGTTTCTTCACGAATTATAGTAATCATATTTTACAAAATGTTTTCGAGCCGTGGATCATTGTCTATCTGCGATGAACTTGCTTATCTCAATCTTTTCTCATTAGGGAAGTAGGGAGATTATCATGGTCTTTCTCTATAGAGAATAACCTTGCTTATCGCAATCCTTTCTCATAATGGAGGAAGGAGGCTTATCGTGGATCGTTCTCTATATGGAACAAGCTTTCTTATCAGAGCCCATTCTCAATACGGAAGAATTTGCTTATCATGGATCTTTCTCTATAGAGAATAACCTTGCTTATCTCAGTCCTTTCTCATTACGTGGGAAGGAGGGATATCATGGATCGTTCTCTATATGAAACAACCTTTTATTATCAGAACACCTTCTCAATACGAAAGAATTTGCTTATCATGGATCTTTCTCTATAGAGAAAAATCTTGCCTATCGCAATCCTTTCTCATAACGGAGGATAGAGGCTTATCATGGATCGTTCTCTATATGGAACAAGCTTTCTTATCAGAGTACATTCTCAATACGGAAGAATTTGCTTATCATGGAACTTTCTCGTTACGGAAGAAGGACGCTAATCAAGGATCTTTCTCTATTGGGAAGAAATGTAGTTATCTCTCTTTCTATTTCTCAAACGTCCCTTTAGAAGGAGGATGAATATACATTAATAACTTATTTGCATACGTTGCCATCAACAGCCATGGCCATCTATTGGTCATTATATTGAGAAGATGGGATGGTTTTCTGCCAGGCGTTTGAGAACATTGAAATTCCGGGTATCTTTCGTTCGTCTCATTAAAGGAAAGAAGTTCCATTCTGTGGGGCAGTGGGAGAAATATTTTTAGTCGTGCCATGATTCGTCATTTGTAGATCTGAACCCTTCTCTATGAAGTGAGGGAGCTCAATAATATCTTGTGTCGTAGAGCACTACTAATGGCGACAATGCAAAGACTAATAGAACACTCCGTGAGGCTTTTAGCCGGCGAAGATGGCGCAAAGCCTGTGAACGGGGGTGTGAAGGTGTTTTTATGGATGTTCGAGGCATTAGATCAATGGTGGAACTGGAGGCAAGGTCCTCCTTCCCAACTAGCTCTGTCCCTCTTGAGACGTTTTCTTCCACCAGCTAGATCCTCACGTTATCATTATTTCAGACCAACCTTCCTTATTTCTTCTTCTATTTAATTTAAAGGCACCTTATGGACGAAAGTTTCTTTTAATCAAATTCGTAAGCCCAAGAAGCGCAAATTCGTACCGAACTGTTGGAGAGGAACATAACATATTTTATACTATATTAAAAGTATACTGTTGCAAAAATACTGGCATCAAGATCTGGAGAAGTTGAGATTTTAACCTCTCTGAATTTTGAAATATTTTATAAGCAAAACTGAAAGAACGTAATCTCCTGTTAGACCCACCAGAAGTATCACCAAGAGTAAGCACAGTAATGGTCCAGTGTTTGCAGCTAAACGTGGCTGCCGTAGACCGTCGTATCCTCTAAAGTTTCTTTTAACACGTTCTCTCCATTTTCCGGTAGGAAGGAAAGCCATTTTTTGGGTCAACTCAATGATAAGGAGTAACTTTTTTTTTTTTCATGAAAACCATTTATGCGATGAAGAAAGTAACCATTTTTTTAATATAAAGTTTGGTAATGCGGCGTGTATAATAGACCTTAGATGTTGTGTGTACAAATATCGCAATCTAATTATTGTTTAGCATATAACTTATGGAATAATGAACTTTTTAGACATTAGAAGTATGAGAAAAAACATTTTTATTAATAGACAAGCGAATCATCTGCGTTATGAGAGTCTTGATAATAAATAAATATTAATAGACATGACAAACTTCGAGATTTTTTTATACTTTTGTTAATATCTCGAAAATGGTTGAGTCTGAACCTCTAGTAAGTGAAAGGCAACCTTTCCTAAGTTTAGTAAATTTCCTACAAAAACGAGTCTTATGCTTAGTTATATATATATATATATATACATATATATATATATATATATATATATATATATATATATATATTTATATATATATATATTTATATATATATATATATATATATATATATATATATATATATATTTATATAAATATATATTATTTACAGAATATTACGGTCTACAATAAATTTGATTAAGTTGCCCATATTCCAGATGTCCCCAGTTGTCAGCTGGATACCTTCCTTTTTAGGAAGGACTCTAGGGTGACCTGGAGTTTACCTTACACCATCCCACCACAGCCTGCGAGTAGCAGGGAGGATTGGAGGTGAATGAGACGTGGCCTGTGATATCATGAGGAGGGACAATGTCCATCAATATAACTCACAATTATTATAATTTCACTGTTTTTTTTTTTTTTTTTTTCAATCCACGACACTTCACTGCTTAAGAAGATCTCGGGCCACTTCATATTGAGACTTATTCGTGGATAGGAAAGATGATTGGTGCTGGATAAAGATTGAGCTGTAGGATTAGTGTGGTTAATTAATTTGTTCCTGTTGTCGTCAATAGGCGTGTAGGGCACAAAATAGTGGATATTACGAGAAGTTGGGGAGTTTTTTTATTTGCATGCCCTTCCGCCTATTAAAGTAATAAATAGGCCATGGATGATTACCGAGTCCGAACACCAGAGGATGTTGCATTTTTTCCTCCTTACACCTGTCTACACATATATCTAAAGGATGTATGTAGGCTGGGTATTAAGGTGGGGGTAAGAGCAGTCTTATATCAGGCGCAGGGTCGTTTTCAAAACGCCCGTTCGCACCATCCTCCCTCATGCTTTAATATTCTATTTGGTCGGGCTAACTCCGCTCGAAGGGGCATAACTTATGATATTGGACTTACAGGAACCTCTGATTATGTGGCCGGCCACACCCTCCTGCGCCCTTCAACCTAACTCCCCATAGTTATCTCCGGAACAGGGTCCACTACCCAGCCATTGGTGCAATATTCACAACTTGTAAATAATCTTTTCTTTGATGTTTATGGCCACAGACGAATATAGAACGATAGAAGATTAAGTAAACAATGCTCACGACGAGTGAAAAAAAGCGGTATTCAATAAAAGCGTATAGTAGATATATAGTTCCGTTTGAAAAAAAAAATAATAAAAAATTGTTCTATGGGTGAGCAAAAATTTGAAGGGTTAACATTATCATCGAATTTGCTCTTTTTTTTAATCTTGTCTTGGGATTATTTAGCCTTTTTATTCAACATTTTACGCTTAAAATATTGTTTTGCGTAAAATATTTATTGTAACAAAACGCCCTACCATGTAAAACGTGACATACGAAAATATATCCCATGGTTCTAGGGAGTGCTTCGTCTTTTTTTCTTTACTTTTCTTATTTTAAATCAATTTCTCTCTCTCTTTTTATTATTATTATTCAATTATTTTTCGTCCCTCTTTCTTTATTTTTACATTATTTTATAGTACTTATCTTTTTTCTTTTAAATAACATTTACATACTTACACCCTCTGTTTACACAATCATATACCTTGAAATATTATTACATTATGTTAACTCTCGTTATCTTCATTTTTTTTATATAAATACTAGCTTTTACAAGGCGTGCTATGCTACACCTACTTTCTGCATCTATAAAAGCAAAAATAAATTAAAAACGAAATAATTAATATTAAAATCTAATAACGCAAATCTGTAACTATTTGGTTTCATTGTTTCGAGCTCATGATCTCCGAACTGTGAGTCAAAGACGATTTTAACCTAGCCTATGACTCTCCCCGTGTCAAGACCTACACGGGAATTGCCACGTTTGGTCAAAATCGGACGAAGGATGTGGATTTCTATAAGGAACAACCATACAGACTGACAGCTGGTAGACGTTTTTAACTTAGCCTACGAGACTTCTCGTATCAAGACTTACCAGTATTCCAAGTTTGGTCAAAATCGGTCAAACGGTGTGGATTTGTATAAGGAACAAACGGACAGACACGTGATTTTTTTATATATAGATTAAATTATTCATTTTTATGGTAATGTAATTTTCATTTTTGTTATTTTCTATACATACGAGGCAAGGCCATTTTATTGGTAGTAGTCGTGACTAATTATAGAGAAGGTTCTCTAGGGTTGGGGCTGTAATTAGTATTTTGGGTGCCCCTGATGAGGCGCCAAGAAGACGTGAAACATGTAGAGAAAAATAATAGATTATTGAATAATTGTGATAAGTAAATGCGTGTTGAGCTTCTACCGCATAAAAATACATAATTAATAATCGTAAAAATTGTCTTGGAACACTAAAGACATTCATGAATAATTTGAAAAATAACTTGCTACTATCATTATGTTGTATTCTTCCATATATCCATATGAAGTGTATCTCGTGAAGAGCAATCTGAATATGCAGACCTCGCTTCATGGCTAGAGTACATTACTGCTAATTTGCTTCAGTTGATTACGAATTGGATCACCGCCGGATGGAATTGCCTGAGCCCCAGTCGATCCCACAATGTACTCCCGACTCACAAGGCTTCTGAATAAGCTTCCAAATAATGCTGGGATGGTGAAATTCGTTTCGGAGTCATTTAAGCTTTAGTCGCCAACCATATTAGTTAGTATGTATTTTACCTGACCAAAGACATTAACTATACACCATTCTTTAGTAATTATTAAATATAAAGATTTATAATCCCTTAATTTTCTCTACATTTTTAATGTATGTCTGACACCACCCCTTTTTTTCCATTCATGGTGCAGCAGGGAATTTTCTTAAAAGGCCTTTAAATGAGAAAACTCCCTGCTGTAAATGGGACTCGAACCTCCATTTCCGCATAAGAATCCAAGGCGTTAGCCACTAGGCCAATAAATGGAAAAGGGGAGACCCATGCGCTGACATGCTTGTGTGAGTCAGAACTGCCGCACAGTGGGGCCAAACGACTTTTCGTATTAAAAAAAAAAGGCTACAGCCTCCAAATCTTAACCGATTTCAATGCATTCGTTTTTAAAATGAAAGTTAATAAAATTTAGAACAACTTTGTCTGGCCAGATTTTTGTTTTTTGTTTCCCCTGTTTAATAAATTACGTGCAAATAATTCAAAAACTTTTACAATCAAATATAAAATAATATTTTATTTTCCATCTAACTTAATATCAGCACTGATATCCTTGACATAAAGAATTCAAATCCTGATTAGACTTGGAAAAAATCAGACTGTAATCTTCAAAACATGAATTTATCTTAATTCAACAATGAGATAAATTGAAATAATAAGATTTTTGAATGATTTGAAAATATATTTTGATTTTTTCCTAATCAGGGTTTGAATTATTATTATTTTATGTTCAATTGTAATTGTGGAAACAAAAAGCAAAAATCTGGCCAGACAAAGATGTTCTAAATTTTATTAGCTTTCATTTTAAAAAAATGCATTGAAATCGGTTAAGATTTTAAGGCTGTAGCCTTTTTTGAAAGTCGTTCGGCCCCACTGTGCGGCATCCAGCGATATCTTAATCAACCAGTAGACTTTTAAAATTGCCAGTGGGTGGATTTAGCACCTTCTTTCCCCGATTTGCCAGCTTTATGATTGTTAGCCTTCAGCCCGGCTGGTTGTTGAGCCACCACGCCTGTAGCACGCCTCAGCGAGGATGAAGTAGGGAGGCCTTAAGCACAAAACCCTTATATTGTATGATATTAAAGGTAAAATAATAAATGCAAATTACTCATGACGTGATGTATTCATCATTTCTTGACTATAAATAGGATCCTGTTTGGGTAATTGTGATTGTAAGTTGGAGCTATTGTTCCTATGTGTAGTCATATTATATATGTAACCTAAATTATACGTAGAAACTGTAGCAAATATGTATAGTAATATTGTACATAGGATCCTCCCATTTTGAGTTTCTTTGTTTTTTTTACGTTATTTTATTTTTGTCCGTTTGTTTTTACAAATTTATTGTTACAAAGTTATTTTTATTTTAAGATTTTCATTATTCACAAACTCGATTAATTGTATAATTAGATGGATATGTAAAATTGTATAATTATACTATTGTAGGGATTATGAAAAATGTTAATTATTATGGATTTATAATTATTATGCAACTGGAGGAATATGTATTTTCATTTTATATCTGTATTTGGGCGAATTCGCTTTCTTTCAGGTGCTCACGAATAAATAAAATTTAAAAAAAATATTACCACATATATTCATTTACAGAATGTAATAACCTATAATGAAATTAATTGAAACCATTTTTTAAATTTATTAACTGATTAATTTATGAATTAATTAAATTGATTTTAATTGGATAGTATTGGAAGATTTAACAGTAATTTTTTTAAAATAATAGCTTATAGATATTGTCACAGGAAATAAGTTGATAAGTCGGATAAAGGACAAAATGAGTGTTGTGCTCTCCGATTCATGGGCGTATATACGGGGGGCTCCAGCCCCCCTCCCCGAAATTTTGATTTGACGCTAAAAATTTGTCATAAAACCCTTTAAAATAAATTAAATAAGATCATTTAGATTATAAAAAAATATTTTAATTATATTGTAATAGCGTTTTAGTTGCCTAAAACTATTAAAAGTTGTAAATTGATAGTCATCCATACCCCGTAAATGGTCCCAGCCCCCCTAAATTTTGCCAGCCTCTCCCGAAATTATTTTCTATATACGCCCATGCTCTGATTATCTCCTAAGTCTCATAGATAGTGTAAAGAAGCCACCAACTCACAGCATTGATAATTTCCGACTAATAAAGTTGTGGGTTTCTAGGGATCTCATAAAATAGCCTGTTTTCTCTGTTAATGAGCTGTCTTGAAACGTTGAGGATATTCTCTGCATATAGTCGGTATAAGCTGCAACCTGCATGGAGCAGAAGACTGAAAAAAAAAATACGTACCCAAGCCTGAAAAATGGACTATATCGCTGTCATTGTGGGAACTCCATGTTGTAATAAAAAAATTTAAAAAAAATTTTCAAAAACTTCAAACACTATCGGCCCCTAAGTATTGTGCTAGCGGAAGATAGAGGAGCGGGCTTAGTTATTACAGTGAAAGCCAACTGACTGTGTATTTGTGGAGGGGTCAGATAGGATGGGGCGGACAGATGCAGGAGGTGATGGTACGCCTGGGGCTCCTAAACCTAGGACATCTCCCCCATCCACTGGCCTGCTCGAATAATTTCATTAGCCTCCACAACCGGCTCTAGTCGAAATTAGTATCGAATTGAAAACGAACAATGGCATCTATGACGATGCCTGCTTCCGTTTAAGCCAAATGTTCGTCAACTACATTCATACAAGCCTATAGTTCTTCAGGTTCAGTGATTTTGTGCCAATAACCGTTGTTCTAGATTCTTGTATTTCTTCATATTTAGTGTTGATGCTAATTCGAGGTCCAGCTTTATTTATTCTAGCTGAAGTTACGGGAGTATCATTGTTTTCTTGTTTCTCACTACATAAAAACGATTACAATCGATTAAGATAAGAAATATTTAACATCCATGATTTTTTAACCACGCTTTTATCCATGACTTAGTACCATTTAGTTTCCTTCATATTATTGAAGACATCTGATATGTTTGTTCCTTCAAAACAAAGAAGATATCTGTTTCTAGCATTTTTCTTGATTGAATTTTGATTTGGTAAAGATAAAGTCAATTAATCATATTTAATGAGTACCATGCCACTAAGTAACTTAACCTAGTACATCTCCCTCATTCACTGGATCGGTCTATGAAGCTATAAGTTTCCTTTTAAGCCAAATATCCGTTAATTATTTTCATCCAAACCGGTTAGCATTAAAAATAGGCTTATCGGTTTGCTAGTAGCTCTACAGGCCTTTGCGTTCAGGATTTGAAATGTGTACCATATAAAGTAATTTAAACTAGGACATCTCCCTAAACCCCTGGCCTGGTCCACTAATTTTATTATCCACATTTCAGCCTCCACAACCGGCTCCTGTTGACATCGGTATCGAATTGAAAACGAACAATGACATCTATGACGCTGCTTGTTCCCGTTTAAGCCAAATATTCGTCAATTATATTCATCCAAACCTGGTAGGATTAAAAAGACGTATCTCTATTTTCTAGTAGCTCTTCGGGCTCTTGCGTTTAGAGATTTTGGTCCAATTACCGCTGTTCTTTTCTTGGGAGGTAATGATCAACAACGTTCTTGTCTTTATACATGATCAGGCTGAAAGCTAATTCGAAGTCCAGCTTTAAGTAAAAGTCAAAATCTAAGCATAAGTGAGAGTACAATAACATGAATACGTAGTATTAAACGTATGGTATTTTATCATAACCATAAAAATATACTACAGAGATAGGAATATGCTACAAAGATAGAAATATATTGCAAGATTATAGGCATTGCACATATTATGATTTCAAAAATTTGTGTTTAGACTTTTTATGGAGATATCCTGTTAAAGTATTCGTATTACATTTTCCGATCTACTTAATTAAATTATTTTTATTAATTTAATTTATTTTCATGGGGAGTATCGCCATTTTAACCATGAATTTGAGCCCGACGCCAAGAATTGTTATGATTATTATCGAATGATGCCAGCCATATGTTATTGCATTTTGGAGGCAATTTCCCTTGAATTGTATCTGTTGTCCTTCATATCCCAGAAAGGAGTATGTGTATGAATGACACTGATTACTTTGTCGGTGTGGTGATCCGTATTATAGAAAAACTTGTAGCGGAGCTTGTTTTAAATTATATTTTTCCGCGGCCCGCTGCACTAAAGTTTTAATGGAGCATTCCCGCGGGAATAATTTTTACCGTTAGTTAAGGAGTTAGTATCCAGATAGTGAGCAGATAACCGGAGGATTCGGCATCTCAGCAGTTCAAGCCAATTGTCGTTCTCCTAGCATTCCATGTCCAGCTACCTGCTCAGAGAGAACCACCAAAACCGGCCCAACATCTCGGTACACTAGGATTTATCCGCAAGTACTGAACTTTTTACTAGATTTAAGGCAGCTTGCGATAACCCTAGGTTACCTTCTCGGTACAAGCAGTACCAGCGAGATCCAAGCTCCCGGCTACCAACTCTCCGCATGGAGATCTACACATCAGCCTAAGTGACGTCATTCTCTACTAGTCTCTTCTAATGAACACTTTTTATTTATGAACAATTATTTATTTCATTTATTTATTGACAGTCGTCTTATAATTTTATTTATTTATTGAAGTTAAGTTTTATTTATTCAAGAGGAATATATTTATTATTTTATGAACACGCCTATTATTTATTTATTCTTTGTTAGGACCTTCTGACCAATATACAGACAATGAATTAACCCCAACAAACTAAATAAATTAGTACGAGAGTAAAAAAGAAAATAACATTGGTAATTTGCACCATCGTCAGAAAGGGATAAGAGCGAGAACTGACTGGAAATGACAAGGTAATTGAAATAATTCCTTTATAAAAAGACATACAGGAAAGAATTCTGAAGTGAAACAGAACAAAGGAATACGTGTTCTGACGAATTCAACCAGTATTGAACAAGCTACAACAGGCGATTTCAATGTACAGATCCAACTCATTTTGGATCTGTAGCACGAATTCGCCTGTAGCCGCCCACTCGAACACGCTTCCAGTGGAAGACGTCCCATAGCATTCAATGTAGTTGAATCTACAGGTGTTCTTCCGTAGCAGCTTCCAATGCTTGTAGGCGCCCGCTCGTATACGCATCCAGTGGAAGACGTCCCACAGCATTCAATGTAGTTGAATCTACAGGTGTTTTTTCGTAGCAGCTTCCGTTGCCTGTAGCCGCCCGCTCGTATACGCATCCAGTGGAAGACGTCCCATAGCATTCAATGTAGTTGAATCTACAGGTGTTCTTCCGTAGCTTGTAGCGCTGCAACACTCTCATACGCTTCCAGAGTACGATGTCCAATAGGATTGAATGTTGTAGTTGGATCTACAAGTGTTCTTCCGCAGCTTGTAGCGCAGCACCGCTCGTATACGCATCCAGTGGAAGACCCCACTAAAGGAGCAGAGATCATAGCCACTTCCGGCTTCCCTATAGGCTGGTGTCCCAGGAAGTGCAAACAAGTATTCCTGCAAAGGAAGTCCTTCGTCAGTGTTTGTTGTTGTTTATGATTGAAATGTTTTATTTTGTTTCAAAATGATTTAGTTTGAAACGCTAGTACTTTTTGACTAATTGTAAACAATTGTTTACGCAATATAAAAGACTATTCTACTATAAAAATTATAACAATATATGATAAAATAAAAGTAGTAAAATAAAATATTATAATTGTAGGAAAAAGAATCCGTACATGAATAGTTATAAAGAAACCATACCCTAATCAAAGAGCATGGGTTATGTTAACATGTCAACATGGTAGGGCTCTTACATTTTTTTAAATATTATTTGTATAATTAAATGAATACGATTTCATCTCAACATTCCATATAATTCTTCTGACATTTTCTCCTGAAGAAAAAATTATGAAGGTTTTAGCAAGATTGAAGCAGAAAAGTCATTTAAGAGATTAATTTTCGTATGAAAAACTTTCATATTCGCTTCATTCAATATAGAAAGCCCCGCCAGGTTTTCCACGTTTTATTCATAGTTTTCCAACCCCTTCTCGCGGATGGACCAGGACACGCATCGTCATAACCCCCATAAGGCCTAATAGATGACCACCACGAGCTCTAGTTCATTTGGGCGTGGCAGGGGCACTAAGTGATTGTTAGGGTTATTATGTGATGGGCCTGTGAGTCATACTGGGCATTCCCTTAAATTGAAATATGACCACGCTAATTATTTCATACATGCATATATTATACTGATTTTAATTTTCAGCAAATTATGGAATTCTTCATAGAAACATACACACAAACACACCCATATATATATATATATAAGTGTATATATATATATATATATATATATATATATATATATATATATATATATATACTTATATATGTATATATACTCTTATATATATATATATATATATATATATATATATATATATATATATATATACATATCGCTCACTTGTTTCAAGAACGTAAATCTCAAAATTTGGCAGTTTCGAGTTAGGACTATCCTTCAATGATTAGTTGCTAATTTTTCGTTATAGCCTATTGGCTATTATTACTTCTTGAAGGGAAACGTTAGTAAAGTTAGCTCTAAATATTACTAAAATGAGTTTTAATTAGATTCTTCGTGTGAAAATTCATCAGCCAGTCAAGGTCAAAAATATTAATGGTACATTCCGCTGAATATAAAGTAAATGGTTCTCAAATGTTTTCTAAACTGTTCTGCTTCGCTGATTTTAAATATTTTTTTTTTCACCATTGCGTAAATACAAAACCCCAATTGCATATGACCAGTGTCTCAACCATTTTTTTATTTAAATAGCGTTCTGGCTTTAAGCCATTTTCAACTTAAATGACGTAATTATTATCTAACATGTTGGTTAGGCATTTTCTCTTTGGCATTAGGAACTAGTTGTTACTCACTTATAGTCTATATGGTCTCTGAAGTTGTTAATGATATTGATGCAGACAAAAACTGGTATCCATCATCAAAAGAAGAATACTGCGAGAGCAAACTCTAGAATTAAATTAACTATGTTGTTATTATGGACTTTGCTCGTAATGACAGTAATGTATTTGCAACTTACAGCACTCTAGCTGTAACGTATTCAGTTATCAGCCTAACTAGTACCGCCCGCACAACCAGTAATACTGAAATCTTCGTTCCTACTAACGAAATATAAATATGAATAGTTAAAATTATGAGCCCAGTTAAAAAAAAAATAAACGAAAAGAAATGAATCGAGCTGGAAGAGGAACGTTTCTAAAGCAGGTAGAAATAGAATAAAACTCATTCAATGAATCCTGAAATTCCAGTGAAAAGAATAGAAAATTATTTTTCGGTCGTTTTTTAGCCAAATTTGATAGTAGGTTCTTTTTGATGCTAAATGATCGCCGGACCGAAATTAATTCAAACGTGAAACCCCGTCAATTTAAGCGCTGTTTTAGTAGTACAATACGATTGTGCGATATACACGATATAAAACAAAGAAGGGAAATAGTTTTCTGCCTCCTTGTGCTTAACACTCTGCACAGACTGCAGTGCCCGGCATGAGTCACGGGCTTAATGAGTGGGCAGCTCAAAAGCCCCCTCGAGGACAGTGTAATAGATAATAAAGTAATGCTATGAGCCAATAAACAATACAGGACTCAATTTCCTTGAGTAGTAGGGTTCCAGGTAAGTAATTAGCGACTCATGCAGTATTCAGCCGAATAAGGGATGTACTCCCCTTGACAATACAGCTCCTGGCCCCTCTGGAACATATGCACCCTCCTTTTTGTTCTGTTCTACACCAGTAGTCATCGACCGGCCACAATGCATCAACAACAGGCTGTCGGACTGACTACTTGGTGTACTGTCAACAGTTCAATGAATTTTGCATATCCGAAGAAGTTGGAGCGTGATTTCAGCCTATAAACTCCTAGGATCCAAAAATATGAGCTCCAAGAATGGAGCCATGATCACTAACAATATGAGCCTAAAAAGAAACTCCAAAATAGCTGGACAACTATTGAGATGATTCCATATATAACCATAAAGAAAGTTTTTGAGATTATATTACTATGGCGTATTTTCACTTCACAATTGCCATTGATTTTTATAATATTAACCTTTTTATTAATAAATATTGCTTGCTGAAATATATTCAGCTGAAATATATGCACAGAAAACTTACTCACTCAGCATCTTAAAAACTTCCGTTTGGAAAGCCCGATAACAAACAACCATAAATTGTTTCTCATTTCACTGCAAAACCTAGTTTGAAGATAAAATCCATTATAAACAATAGGCAAAAACATAGGCAGTATTTCTCCGACGGGGATCGCCCTATTGATAATTACTTAGAACCATAATTGTAGACATTTTTGTAGGCTTTTTGAATGGTTGCACTCCACTTACTACGATATCCCAACCGTTTTGTCGATATTTAAGAAAATATACGCAACGCCTGAAACTGCTCGACTGTTAATAATTACTGTTTTTTTTTTTTTTTTTGTTTTTTTTTTTAACAATTACTTCCTTAACTTTAAACGCATCCAAAACGTATGTATCGTAGTTTAGGCGAATGTGAAACTTCTGAAAAACTTTAACTGAATCTATCCTTTCTGAATGTCCAAAACGAAAATTAGTTGTATCAGTTTTTTCGAAAAGGAGTTCTGATATCGCCTTCGGAATGGTTTCATTCGTTTCGAAAACAGCTGGACAACTATCAAGGTAACTTTGGGGCCGATAGGATTGCCATGGGGATGGACCACGATAATTAATAGAATTACGTTTCTATATAAAAATAAAATAAAACGTATTTTTTTTAGAAATACATTTTCTTATAAAAGAAGTATTCTCAACGAGGTAATCTGGAAATTTATACTCTGAGTAATTATCTCGACAGATATAATCTGTGTTATTCAAATAGTTATAATTCGGATCTAGTTAATTAAAATCGGAATTATCCTAATAACCATCTACCAAATCCGACATCTTAATTTCTGTTCCAGATTGTCTAGTAACTACAATCCACTTTTCATTAAACTAGTTCAGGGATTTACTTGTTTTACCGTTAAGAAGAACAAGGATTTAGAAAAAATCTTTTCGTGATCATTGGTTTGTCTTGCTCATTGGCAATTAGCTTATCTAATAATAAAAAAAAGAAAACACCATTAAAACTCATTTTATTGAAAATTCTCACTCTACTAAATAAATTTAAAAAATACAAGACACGGAATTTTGGTGCTCTTTACTAGAAAAAATTATGTAGTAACATCAAAATCAAGGAGCTGCATTTTTAGCGCGGTTCCTCTCTTCCTCTATAGGGAGCAACCCCGCTTATAAGGTTAACATCATGACGCAATCCGGAAGTGCCAAATAGAAAATGTATATTTATATATATATATATATATATATATATATATATATATATATATATATATATATATATAAATAGAAAAATATAGATATATGTATATCAGGTAAATGAAAAAACGTCCAATTCCTTCACAACAGTTTATTTTTCCGCTTAGCGCTTTCGGTAGCTCTTGCTACCATCCTCAGAACTGTGACAAAATGAATAGAAGAAAATGAATGGAATAAAATAGTTGCATAACAACAAACTTCTAAATATTAAAATACTCACTAAAACTACGTAAAATAAATAATCACAATAATCTTTATTCGTCAACACAAACATTAAAAAAACAATACAATGTAAACAAAAACACAAGTCAAACGTGAAAAAATGAAATGGGTAAAGTTGAGGAGAGAGACTCACCTGTAATGGGTTCAGCTTCACTGCTGAGGGCTGACTGAAGGGAAGCAGGGAGAGAGCCTGCACAGAGACGTGACCTAACATATCAATTTGATACGTATCTGTCCTTTTATTTAGATTACACAAGCTCAGGACCTTGTCAATACGTATCTCTATACTTTCTAGGACGTTCATCTGTGCAGATTTCTTCCGGCAATGTAAAAGATACAGAGAATGGTCAGCATCGCTGTGTCCCGCTGCGAGGCAGTGTTCACGAAATTCAGAATCCGACCTGGTTTTATGTTCTCTAGCTCTTATTTTAAGTTTCCTACCAGTTTGCCCTACGTACGAACCAGAACAGAGGCCACATACGATTTTATAGACGCCACTCTTATTTCCCGTGTCTATCTTATCCTTGACGTCACAAAGAGCATTAGCCAAAGAGGGAGAATTTTTAAAGGCCACACTAACATTCGCTTTACTTAAAATGGACGCTATTTTTTTCCGAGACTTGACCTAAATATGGTAAGGTGAACCATCTAACCTCAGATACGTCGGGTCTTATTTTGATAACATTTGGAGTTAAGGAAGTATTCGAAATAAAAAAAAAATGTATTAAAACATGAAATGTTTTGGGATCTTCGTTTTTTAAATTGAATTTAACAGTAATATGAGTATTTTAGTATTTTTAATTGCATTTAACACTAAAACGAATATTTTAGAGTAGCGGATGGAGTCATTTCCGCTTAGGATACTGTTTCCTTTGTTTTGCTGACTATCTTTCCTGCTTTCCTTTGAGCTTTTATTGGAATAGGTGTTTCGCGATTGATCTAAACAGAGTAATAACTTTTTCTATTCTATGTCTTCAAAATAACTCAAGGCATAATAACAGAACCACAGAACAGAACCAGTTCCTGCCAGCCGGACTTTTTTTATTTTGTCAATGCTTAATTTTTCAAACTTCTTAACAATCCTGACAACATAATACCCTAATGTTGTTGAAATCGTCCCGCGTTATATAAAGAGCTTTTTTTTCAGAATGACTTGCACAACAGTTATTAATTCAGTTACTAACGTCCTCCGAAAAGTTAATTAGAATACTTGACTGCATTAGGATATTAGATTAAAGGAGTTACTTTTTTGAAAATGTGGAACACCTTACAGTTGTGAGCCATTAGATATGTATGGTGGCTCAGAGGCATAGGCCTTTATTGAAAAAATAATTCAAAATGGAATCTGAAAACTTCCACTGTCATGATCATGATATGACAGCCAACATTTCCTTTTTGTAGTTGCACATCGCGTCATATATTTACGTATGTTTGAGAGCCTATCAGTAAATATTTGTTTGTATGAGCTCTGGGGTCGGCTATAACTATCCATGTTGTGGGGGTTTCTTTTTTTATGTTTGTATATTCTGTTTTTTGTTTACGTACATTGACTTCATGGCCATTAGCACCGGGCAATCTATAAGCTGCACCTCCATGGTCTTGCAGGGATTTTTTTAATCGAGCCCTTCGCTGGGAGAGCCAAGAAACCTTATTGAACGAATTTATACCTTGTTTGAATGCGGGAAGGTCAAAGCGGGGAAAACTCTGAATTTAATGTCAGGGAGTGATGGTTTAGATGAGTGCCGAATCGGCATATTTAATGAATTGTAAGTTTCTACGAGAATTTGGCATAAAAGACGTGGAACGGTAAAAGAATTCCGGCGAGAACCGTGAAAAAAACATTAAAGGCAGCCTAGCTGAAATCCTTCGGGACGACAAAGGGCTCTACAAAAAATATATCAAAGAGGAAATATAACAACATATTATATCATTATTAACTAGACAGATATTGTGTAATTGCTTTAAGACACTCAAATATCATACAGATCTCTCCAAATTTGCAGCAGACAGATTGTCATATTGTAGAAGCAAAGAGTACCTATTGAAAAGAAGCTCTATTAGTAATGAGAGCACTACGTCCAGCACTGTTATCTTCAAATCCAAAAAAGTTCAAAATGCAGGAAATGCGTAATTTATGGCGTTTCCCTTTTTTATCCCAAGTGTCATTTGGAATGCTTTGAATAGAAACAATTAATGATGTGTTTTGATCTTTCGTGAAAAATCTACTCGTGTAAAAATGTAAAATAACAATCTGAGAAACAAGATTTTAAGCCCTGGAATGGCTCCCTCCGCCCTTCTCATCTTCGCCTTAGGAAAGCACAATTACAAATACGTGTTCATTCGAGAAAATGTATGGCTTCACGAATACATTTCCCGTCACTCACGTGACCCGGTTTTTCAGTTCTACCGCGCAGCCTAAAGAGTGATTTAATAGCTGAAACCTTACATCGTGGATCTAGATAAAGTGTTTGATACTCTGAGAATCGTACCTTCATGGAGCGTGCGAGCCTTAGTCCCTCTATGGCGGAACTAGAACCCGACCGGATGTGATCCGGTTAGCGGTGTGTTCCGTAAGACTCTGAGACGAGCAGTATGTATATCGTAAATCTCCGAGACAAGCAGTGTGTGTATCGTAAATCTCCGAGACAAGCAGTATGTATATCGTAAATCTCCGAGACAAGCAGTATGTATATCGTAAATCTCCGAGACAAGCAGTATGTATATCGTAAATCTCCGAGACAAGCAGTGTGTATATCGTAAGACTCCGAGACAAGCAATATGTATATCGTAAATCTCCGAGACAAGCAGTGTGTATATCGAAAGACTCCGAGACAAGCACTATGTATATCGTAAATTTCCGAGACAAGCAGTGTGTATATCGTAAATCTCCGAGACAAGCAGTATGTATATCGTAAATCTCCGAGACAAGCAGTGTGTATATCGTAAATCTCCGAGACAAGCAGTATGTATATCGTAAATCTCCGAGACAAGCAGTATGTATATCGTAAATCTCCGAGACAAGCAGTGTGTATATCGTAAGACTCCGAGACAAGCAGTATGTATATCGTAAATCTCCGAGACAAGCAGTGTGTATATCGTAAGACTCCGATACGAGCATTGTTTTTTGTGCCATAAGACCCCGTGTGAGCAGGATATATTTAGTATTTGGGAAAACTGTGTCTCTAAATTGTGCTGTGAATTCAAGGCGATGAGTGGAGCTCCATCCCTTTCTTCCACAGGAGTAATTACGCCATTGAGTGACTGAAAGTGATATGGTGACGCGAAATTGGTGAGTAGATTGACCCATTGACGATTTTCACTTTTGCCAGGATGCCGCAAATTCCGTCCAGCGATTTCGCCCAGCGCCAAGGAAAAAGATCCCTTAAGTGGTTATTCGTGTGACAAGTTTACTTGGTAGGGCGCTGACGACCGCGAGGTTTTTCGCCCCAAATATTCTAAACAAACATATACCGGCCACTTCTAAGAGAACAGTACATAATGATATCAGCCTCATCCAAATAGGTAGAAGGAGACCATCAATGTAAATGTATCAACTCTGAAACGTGAGGTTTTCTATTAGGCTATTACACCTTGACGGGTCGGCGTCATGGAGAGAAGGATAAAAATCCTCTATAAGGCATTGGCTTTTCCAGTTGGTAGTCATTTTTTTGAAATAGAAATATTACTTAGCATAGCTGACAGATTCCTAGGGAATATTTCAAGGTTATTTTACTAAATTTTCTGTGCTCAGAAAGTTGTAGAAAATTAGTTTTTAACTGCATTTTATTTTAATTAATTCCCACCGGGGGAATGACATATTTAAAAGAGCTAATTAAGTTAAGAAGGGGAAATTAACTCCCGTAGTAGAAGATTGTAGCCACATCGTTGATCGCCATTTCCAGGTCATTTTCCCTTTTACTGCCTGCGAGGAGCTTCTTTCTGGATTAACCATCAGGATTTATTTAAGACATAAAGAGTTATTTTTCATTAACTACAATTTGTTACTAGAGCGGCTTACAGTTGTCTGATGAAGTTTTAAATAGCATTCAATGCCACTCATGCATTTGCTGTGTGCTCACATTTATCTCATAGAATTGTGAGTGGAGCGGTTTACAGTTTACTTATGAAGCTTTCAACGTCAGGCAGTTCGCCTTCATGAGCTGTTGTACGTATTTGTAGTTCACTCACGCTAAACTGAGCCTCAAAAGAGGATTATTTCAATATATACAAGTAAGAACCTGTCGAACATCATAAATCTGAGGACTTCATTGCTCCAAGACTGGTACTACTTTGCTATGAAATATGTTTTCTTTTACAAAAAATGAATCTGTAGCCAAAAATCATCTTTGCAAAATAGACATATTTGTCCTTGAAATGACCTTGATTTTGCGCCGATGTGGTGAAACAGACCTCGGTTTCGAATTCAGCGAATCTCAAAACCTTGGAAGCGCTTGTTTTGTTCTTAATGACGTCATACGAAATTAGATCTTTAAATGCCCTTAAACGTGCTGGAGTGAAACGGACTCCGGATTCGGCTTCAGCGTGTCGAAATACTTAAGAATATATGTATGGTGTCTTAAGAAAATACCTCTTTTTTAATTTGTGTAATCATATTCTAGAAGAAGCATGGGCGTACATAAGGCTGAGGGGGCTGCAGCCCCCTCTGAAATCGGTAAAAATGTGTCATAAAAACCTTTTAAATAAATTAAATAAGATCAATTAGTTCAGAAAAAATATTTTTTTTGGGGGTGTAATAGCGTTTTAATTGGCTAACTATTCCAAGTTCTAGATTGTTAGTATTCCATACCCCCTAAATGCTTTCAGCCCCCCCCCCCCCGAAATTCCCCCCCCATATTATTTTCTATATCCTTTAGTGAGAAGAAGTTAGTTGTTAATCATTAATCGTGTAGAAAAAGGATATATCAATCATCTATCGTTAGTTAAATTCCGATTACTCATTTAATCATTAGTCATTAGTTACAAAATAAATATATAGTTTGCCCTACTCTGATATATTTATTTATTTGTTTTCTACCAAGAAGGTAAGATAACAGTATTCGTCCGAAATCAGTTTAAAAATCTCCCGATTACCTCATTTCCTTCATCACAGTAGGTTTTTTTATCGAACATCGAGTATTTTATGATGCTTTTCTGAATTGAAGGACCCTGGAAGAAAAGGCTTTTGAAGCTGGGGCTTTTGGCGGAGATGAGCAAGTGCCAAGTGCCGCTACCACCGACGGGAAGGAAAAGCAGGTCGACGCCTTCTCTAACACAAAGCGAGGAGGGAAGCTCTCCCGAGAGACGGGGCAACAATGGTAATGGAGGTTAAGTATTCAAGAAAAACCCTCCCCATACTATATCTGTATTCTTGGAGAACATTTTAGCAAAGAGGCGAAGGGGGAGACCATGAAGAAGATGAATTGTTTGGAGACCTGGACTATAGCCCTCGAGTCTTTCTGTTTCAAGCTTTTAGTTTTACTATTGGAAAGGAAATAAAATTTGCCTATTGGAGTCTAGGAGAGAGCCGTTCTGCCTAGTAAGGGATCCATTACGATGATTGTCGGTGAAAAATTGAAAAAAACACTCCGAATGTAACCTTCGTTATCTACCGTGTTAGCGTGTCCCCCCCCCCCCTCCATTGGGAGGAAACCCGCTTGTGACGTCGGCGTGACCCGCTATGAAATTTTAATATATATATATATATATATATATATATATATATATATATATATATATAAACTCTCGTAACTTGACCTTTTCCACATATTTTTCCTCTTCTTTTAATAAAGGCCTTATAGGTCACAAAATTGCTTCAAAACTTCATTAAAACCATTTTATTTATGTCCACTAGTTCCTGGCAAACTTGGCCACTCTTCACAGACAAACATTTTTAAATTTTTTTTTTTTTAAACATTACAATTACGCACTGACTGAATCTCTTTTGTACGAGACCAGCCATGGCTGGTGATTGTTCCCTTAAGATTTAAAAAAAAAAAACTTTTATTTTATTTTTTGTTTGTTTTGGACTAATTTATTAGTTGACGACTACTATGCATGAGGTATTTTAAATATAATTTATCCTATTAAATATTTTAAGAGTTCAAAATTGTAATGTTTTTTAAAAAATAATTTTAGAAAAGTTTGGCCCTGAAGAGGGGCCAAGTTTGCCAGAAACCAGTGGACATAAATAAAATGGTTTAAATGAAGTTTTGAAGCAATTTTGTGACACCTATAAGGCCTTTATTAAAAGAAGAGGACATATATATATATATATATATATATATATATATATATATATATATATATATATATATTTGTCTTCCCGCTTTCTCACAGGCTCAAAAATGGTCCGGTATTGAAGAAATTTGGTACAAAAATACTTCGTCTAATTTAAAAGATCAAGTTCGTTAACCAGCATGATCCGCCTCCTGGATTGTTTTATGGGCGAAATTCGTGAGAAAAAAATTGTTGCGTTTACGGCTTTAGGTTTGTAGGCATTCGGGTACACTTTTTATAGGCGCTGGCACGTAGGGAAAACGGAAAAAAAAGTTCAATGCGACATTTCTAATGATTTTTTAGAATAGTGGATAAAAATAGTTTTATAACTAATTTTCGGTTTGGGTACTTAGAATCGTTTATAGAGCTAGTCGCCCAGTTGCTAGCTCTAAATCCACATAAATATTTTTTTTTTTTTTTCGGCGCATCTACATCTCGGTCATTAGCGCCGACATCCAGGGTACAGCGAGGAATTTTCCTAGTGAGCTCTGAGATGAGAAAATTCCTGCGGGAGGTGGGAATCAAACCCACCATCTCCCGCTTATGAATCCAAGGCGCTAGCCACTAGACCATGGGAGACCCCCACATAAATAAATAAATTAAGTATTAACAGACATGACCAGTTTTAGGATTTTGGTATATCATAATTATCTCTTATATCGGCTGGGGTTTTTTTATCATATTGCACATTCAAAATATCAGATCCACGGAGAAGATTGATTGACCTCTGCCGCAGTAGTCATGTATTTGTGTACATTGTGTAGTTAGATAATTGTGTTCTCCTTTATTATTATATTTGTGACTGTAATGATGTGCCTGCACATTACCTAGTAACTTTTATATTTTGTTTCTGTTTTTTCTTTTAGCTTGAGAATGATCATGTGATCGCAATGAAGATGCATTGCATAATAAATGCATTTTGCTATTTAATTCCCAACCTCAACGGTTCGAGCGGTCTTCACTCTGAATCGATTCTGTAATAAGTAATAATATCTACAGTTCCCATAAACTTGTTGTTAATAAATGTTTTATTTTCCTACATTTAGTTGAAACGGGGGAAAAATTATCATTTCAAAATAAATAAATTTAATAGAATAAATAAAAAAACAGATACAAATAAAAACCAAGTATAAATAAAAAATGAACCAATGAGCATTTTGCTTTTATACAATCTATTAGTAAATTAAAATAAATGATAATTAAAATTAGCAACCTTTAAAAAGTCAAAAAGTACTATATTGTTAACGGATATAAACAGTTGTAGACTTTCTTATTAATAAAAAATGAAATTTTATTTAATTTTCTACTATAAAAGGCTGTCATGTGACTTACGACTCATCGTTTTTAGCCGAAGAAACGTCTGACTGAAATTTCTACAATCTCCCTTTTGTTCCATTGAATGTATTTTCTTCCCCTTCCATGTAGGGAAGGAGCTTAAGAGGGTTTAGCCGTACATTCCAAGTAAGGAGTTAAGCGCTCTTGATTTGAGAGGGCGTAGCCTATTTCTCAAATACCAGCCTATTGAATCCATTTAGAACTCCGTTGCTCTCAAGAGTATACATTTTATCCTTCTGAATGATATTCAGAAAGAAAGCAATGTGATCAGAGGAGCAGCGATTCTAGCAGAAGAGCTGGTAATAACCCTATAACGTTTTTTTAGTTATTTCTGAGCCACAAATGTGATTCGCACTATACAATTATTGCATATAATTTTAATTACATGCAGTCATAGAATAATGTCATCTCAATGAATACGTATACAGGGTGTCCCGCATTCAGATGTCATAACTTTAGGGGTTTATTCTGCATGTCATTTGTAGTTCAGGGACGCATAAATGAGCGTTCTCAACATATAGCAGATACTCAAACTTTTATCTATTTTCCAAAGCAATGTTTTTCATGAAAAAACCATGCAGAATCTACATTCAATTTTTAATAAAAACACAGGATGGGGGTTCAAGTACCATCTGTAGCAAGGATTTTTCTCATTTCACGGCCCGTTAAGAGAATTCATAGCTGCATCATTTATATCATCATGTAATCATGGTGCAAAAAATAAAAAATAACAACATTTTATTATCAGCTAATTCTTCTTATACTTTTTTTCTAGAGTATCTCTGAGAGTTATTTATGAAGTTTCTTTTTTTCTTTTTTTTTTTTTTTTTTTTTATTTAATTTTTATTAAACTACACCAAAGTACCAAAGATGGCTGTCACGGAGGTGTTTGTTTGAGAGTTTTTCATAGCAGGCGGGAGGAAGTTCATTGTGTCACTAACTATTTTTTTGTATAAATTCTTATTACTTATTATAAAGCTACAGGATACAATGTATTTATTTGAACTTTTAAAATATTCATATTGTTAAACTGGATAGAGTAAAACACTCCCAAAATAAGACCTTGTTTTTAATCGTAAGCTGGCCTTCAGGAAGCGTCTGATTCCATGGGCGTATATAGAAAATAATTTCAGCTGGGAAAAGTTCGGGGGGGGGGGGCTGAAACCATTTCCGGGGTATGGAATACTAAAAATTTAGAGCTTGGAATAGTTTTAGGCAACTAAAACGCTATTACACGTAAAATTTTGTATGAACTAAGTGATCTTATTTAATTTATTTTTAAGGGTTTTACGACAAGTCTTTACCATTAAATCAAAATTTCGGTGGGGGGGCTGCAGCCCTTCAGCCCCCCTCTTATATACGGC